>JAPDEH010000123.1:0-63189 GCA_027569075.1 Aspergillus asperescens | reverse complement strand
GTACCTACTCTATTCGTTGCCATAGTAATTCGCTAGTAAACTAATTGTTCTGGTACCTTGGCATTACAGGCTTTCGAACGCCTCATTACTAGCGCGGCGGGCACTTTTGGTGCACACCTCCGTAGATAATTCTGGAATGGAGTTCGTAGCTGTTGATCAGCGTGGGACAGTTGCGTTCGCAGCCCTAAGTGGGCGATGGCCGATGTATATATATATACTACAGTAAGATGAAATCGCACGGAATAATGTAGTCTCTTTACCTCGCGGAATGTAGCGCTGAAATTTGGAGTCAGTCGATGCTGAATCATAAACGAAAGTATTTAACTAACTGGTGACTGTCTGAGTTGAGTTTGGAAACCTGACCCAGGATCCAGGATTCAGGAACCAAAACAGTGAGATGCTCACCGAGACCTAAGGTCAACAAGTTCATCATAGCATGTTCATCAATTTGAAACCATGGCTAGAGAGGTAGAGAATAATAATGAAAACACGAGAAAGGATGTGCTCTTGGCATTAGCCAAGAATCTGTCTATCAATATCCAACGATTTGTCGGAGAAATGGGGATGATAAGGACTGTTTACAAGCGTTGATTGGCTGTAGTGGTATAGATAACGGAGATGGGGGATTCCTGCGCCTAGTCGAGCGTTCACCAGTCTGTAGTCCTACAACTCTTCTCCACGAGGCACTAGGCGATGTCAAGTTGGGGACTTGGAGGCTTGGACTTGGAGTTGTAGGATCCTGGATAATGCACAGGAAGTGACAGGTGTCTCAACTCTCCGCAGTACGGACTCTGCAAAGTCCTTGTAGGCAATTCTGGGTCAACAGCTGATGATCGTCCTGCCAAAGAGCGATGTACTTCAATAGTGAACAATGAACATCCATGGGTCGTCTGAAATTGTCCAGTGGATGAAGGCAACAATGCCATGTTTCAATGGAGCAGCGCCACGGATGGAGCCGAGAGGCGCAACTTATCTTTTCTGCTATCTCCAGCCAGTCCCGGGATCCCGTGATCGACCAATCAGCGAGCCTGTCAGGTCCCAAACAGGCCTAGTGCAGGGACAGCTTGCTTTGCTTTCCGACTTCTGCGGTTAACCGCCTTATCCTCAGCTTATCCTCCGCTTATCCTTCTCTTTCCCACGCCCGATTTCATGATTCATGATTCATTATTCATTATTCATTATTTGCGAAGATCAGTCAATGAGACTGTAATCTCAGGCTATCTCGTGCATCAGACTGACGCCTCTTCCCTACCTCTGCCCGCCTCCATTTTCCTCCTTCAGCCCTTATCGTCCCCCGGCCGGGACCATCTACCTTAACCCTCCGGTTTGTAGAATACTACCAGGCTAGCAGCTCCCCTCCTATCCAATCATCAGCGGTGCTCTCTACCGTGGCTCGCTTCGGAGAACCTCAAGTTTGACAGAGATAGGAGCTTTCATCTCTCGTTGGGTCAGAAGACGCATTCCTGGACCCGATGACGCCCACGGATCCAAGCGATGAAGCCTTAATCAAAGCAATCACGAAAACGTTGGCCCGTAAACCACTCTCCCCGTAGGCTTGGCTAATAGACGCTGGAACTTGGAAGCCTACCATGCACGATGAAGCTATGGGTGGAGCTGCATCTCCCGGCTGGTGGTGGATCAGTTGGGCGTTTTCGATGCAATTCTAGAGGCGAGGGCCTGCTTCTCCATCTGCAGGCAGATGGAGTAGTAGTTCGAGCGATTGCGGCGCTGACAATTAACAATATAATATGACTGGTATTGGGGCCACATTCTTGCTTCCAGACTATACGCTCGACTATTTGTATTTATCATCTCCGTGCTCCCCCTTCTTGCATGCATTCCAGCTTTCCTTTTTCTCCTCCTTTCTTTTTTTAAGATCGACTTAACCGATATCTGGGGCTTGACTTCAGAGTTCAGACTGGCCCTCTTGCGCGTCCCTCAATTAGTATAATAATAACCAAATCCCCTCCTGCCTGCCCGGCCTGCCTCCCAAAATCCACGGGCCCGGCCGATACCAATAGGTTCCTTCAGTGTGATACCTTCTTTTCCCTCATTTCTCGACGGTGCCCTGAGAACCATCCATTTTCGCAATGGCGACATATCCTATACCCTACAATGGGACTGGCCCCAACGGTGGAGATTCCCTCAATGATGATCTCAACCTTTTCTACAGCGTAAGTTGTCGCCATAGCGTTTCTGGTTAGCCTAGGGTCATTCTAACGATGTCTACCAGTCTGGTGATATTGCTTGGGTCATCACCTCCACTGCGCTTGTTCTCCTGATGATTCCGGGTGTAGGGTAAGGAACCAAAATCTCAACCTCAAAAGACACCGCCAGAACTGACCAGTCTGTCCCAAACAGGTTTTTCTACTCTGGCCTTGCTCGTCGGAAGTCTGCCCTCTCCCTGATATGGCTCTCGATCATGTCCATCGGTGTCGTCTCATTCCAATGGTTCTTCTGGGGCTATTCCTTGGCCTTCTCCCACGGTGCCGGCAAATATATTGGTAACTTGGATAACTTTGGGTTCAAGGGTGTCCTGGCTGCTCCTTCAGTGGGTTCTACCAAGGTCCCGGATCTACTGTTTGCTGTCTTCCAGGGCATGTTTGCTGCGATTACGTGAGTTATAGTTATACTGAGACACCCTGGTGGCAACTAAAGCTAAATAAATATTCAATAGTGTTGCGCTCGCCGTCGGTGGCGTTGCGGAACGTGGTCGGATGCTCCCCTGTATGGTTTTCGTCTTTATCTGGAGCACTATCATCTACGACCCCGTCGCCTGCTGGACGTGGAACGCCTCCGGTTGGGTCTTTCAATTGGGAGGCTTGGATTTCGCTGGTGGTACGCCTGTCCATATTGTTTCCGGTACGACAGCTCTAGCCTACTCTATTATGCTTGGAAAGCGTCGTGGTCACGGAACTCACGAGCTCAACTACCGCCCGCACAACGTTACCCATGTGGTCATCGGTACTGTTTTCCTCTGGGTCGGCTGGTTCGGGTTCAACGCTGGTTCCGCTTTGAGCGCTAACCTGCGTGCCGTGATGGCTGCGGTGGTGACCAACTTGGCTGCTTCAGTCGGTGGTGTCACTTGGTGTTTGCTCGACTATCGCCTGGAGAGGAAGTGGTCGGCAGTTGGATTCTGTTCCGGTGTGATTTCCGGTCTAGTAGCCATCACCCCTGGCTCTGGTTTTGTGACTCCATGGGCCGCCTTTATCTTTGGCGTTGTCGGTGCTGCTGCTTGCAACTACGCGACTAAGCTCAAGTACCTCATTCGAGTTGATGATTCCCTCGATATCTTCGCCGTGCACGGAATCGGTGGTCTCGTTGGCAATCTTCTAACTGGCCTCTTTGCAGCGTAAGTCATAAAAAGCAAAGCATCCATCCTCCAACTGAAGCTAATCCACCCCCCCTTTTCTAGCGACTACATTGCCCATCTAGACGGCGTTACCAGGATTGACGGCGGCTGGATCAATCAGAACTACATCCAGCTCGGCTACCAGCTTGCCGACTCAGTCACCGGCATGGCCTATTCGTTCTTCGGCAGCTGCATTATCCTCTTCATCATCAACATGATCCCCGGTCTCAGGCTGCGTGTTGCGGAAGAAGACGAAATCCTCGGTATTGATGATGCCGAGATTGGCGAGTTTGCTGTATGTCTCCTTCTCTTTCCTCTCTACTTCATCCAAAAAAAAAAAAAAAAAAAAGAGTCTCCTTTTCACTGACTATCTGTATAGTATGACTACGTTGAGCTCACCCGCGACGTCATCAACGGAAGCACCGAACAACTCGATGGCGCGTCGCGCAGCACCTCTCCTCCTGGAACTATCGACCATTCCACGGAGCTCAAGGCGTAATGAACCACTTTTTTCATTGCCATCGTCACCCTAGGATGATTGGCAGTCGGGGAGATGAGGCGGACTAGTACCTAAATTTTTGGTCTATTTTATAATATGATCCCCTACCCGCGTTGTACATACTGATTCATTCATTCCTTGCTTTCTCTGGATTTTCTTTTCCACCTAACCTACTCTACTTAATTCACTATACCTAATACACAACCAACCACCCATCTCCGTTCGTCCATCCATCATTCTTTGTTCCTTTTCAATTTTTTTTTTTTTTTGTTTTGTTTTTTTTTGGGGGGGGGGTGAGGGAGGAGGGTCTGCTGTCTACTGACTTGTGGCTGGAACCCCTTTTATTTTTAATTCCAAACTGATACCCTTCCCGACCTTGTCTTGCTTTCTACATTACCCTTCTTACAAACCCAGACAGACATTGTAAATATTACTCTTCTGTGTCTATTTATGAATATCGCTTATATCCAAATATCAAATATGGGTCTATCTATCACATGTTAGCAACTAAAGTAGGTGGGTAAGTAGTCTAGTCTAGTCTACGGCTCTAACTAAGCTAAGAGATATTTCGGCATATCTCAATAAAGGTTTAGTTAGGGTTCTGCTCTGCTTTGCCATAGATGGAGTGTGAGAGCCATGTGAGATGGAATGGAGCTCACTTAGCTAAAGAACCCGTGACTTACTAAGGTTGTATTATTAACCTCGATTACATTCAACGACTGTATTGTGCTTTTGCTGGAGGGAGAGGCCATTTATGTGGAAGACATTTGAAGGAATGGCGGGTGGCTGGTGGGACATATGAGACGTCTCTAAACTTGACAACGGAGATAAGAAATGAAAAAGGTTGCAGCACATAGCTACATTGGTTTTGACTACCAGTATGTGTTATTCATTCAATAGTTTTCAAGGCCACAGCCCAAAGAAATTAGAAACAGAGAATAATTAAGAGCGCTCAAGCCAAAAACAGTTGACCGACAAAGACCCGTCCTGGAACCTTTTAGAGTTCCGCACATGGCTTATCAAGGGTATTATTATGAGCTGGTCTCTATTTGTCACTATTGGCTAAGGATTTACTCCTCGCCCTCAAGAATCTCCTCCTCAGCGCTGAAAATGGGTTAGCGATGCGAGCTAAGATAAAACACGAGTGGCAGAAAACTTACTACTCCTCCTCTCCTTCGGAGATGGAGGCGTCCTGGTACTGCTGGTACTCGGAGACAAGATCGTTCATGTTGCTCTCAGCCTCAGTGAACTCCATCTCGTCCATACCCTCACCAGTGTACCAATGCAAGAAAGCCTTGCGACGGAACATAGCACTGAACTGGTCACCGATACGCTTGAAGAGCTCCTGGATGGAGGTGGAGTTTCCGATGAAGGTGGAGGACATCTTGAGGCCGCGGGGGGGAATAGAGCAGAGGGCGGTCTGGATGTTGTTGGGAATCCACTCGACGAAGTAGGACTGGTTCTTGCTCTGGATATTGCGCATCTGGTCCTCAACCTCCTTCATGGAGACACGTCCACGGCTGCAAATTAATTAGCGAAATAGTCACAATATAATAGGTGCGATGATTCATACAAGATAGCGGAGCAGGTGAGGTAACGGCCGTTACGGAAGTCAGAAGCAGCCATCATGTTCTTGGGATCGAACATCTGCTGGGTCAACTCAGGAACGGAGACGGCGCGGAAGGAGTAGGCGCCACGGCTGGTCAGAGGAGCGAAGCCGACCATGAAGAAGTGCAGACGAGGGAAGGGAACCATGTTGACAGCCAACTTGCGCAGGTCAGAGTTCAGCTGACCGGGGAAGCGAAGGCAGGTGGTGACACCGGACATGACGGCGGAGACGAGGTGGTTCAGGTCACCGTATGAGGGGTTGGAGAGCTTAAGGGTGCGCATGCAAATGTCGTATAGAGCCTGGAATACGTCAGTACAATCTCGCCATCCCTATGTTTTCTGGAAACAACGCACCTCGTTGTCAATACAGAAGGTCTCGTCGGAGTGCTCAACGAGCTGGTGGACGGAAAGGGTGGCGTTATAAGGCTCAACGACGGTGTCGGAGACCTTGGGGGAGGGGACGACGGAGAAAGTGGCCATCATACGGTCGGGGAACTCCTCACGGATCTTGGAGATTAGGAGGGTACCCATACCGGCACCAGTACCACCACCGAGAGAGTGGGTGATCTGGAAACCCTGGAGGCAGTCGCAAGCCTCAGCCTCGCGGCGGACAACATCGATAACGTTGTCGACGAGTTCAGCACCTTCAGTGTAGTGACCCTTGGCCCAGTTGTTACCAGCACCGGACTGGCCGAAGACGAAGTTGTCGGGACGGAAGAGCTGGCCGAAGGGACCGGAGCGGACAGCGTCCATGGTACCGGGCTCGAGATCGACGAGGACGGCACGAGGAACGTACTTGTTGCCGCTGGCCTCGTTGAAGTAGACGTTCATACGCTCGAGCTGGAGGTCGGAGGTACCATTGTAACTGCATTGTATCAGGTTCTGTTCGGTTGTCGTCTCATCGAATTCTGAACGGATTGTACTCACACTCCGGAGCCATCGAGGCCGTGCTCACCGGAGATGGTCTGCCTGTAGGATCATTAACAAAAGATACGATTGAATGAAGCATCCCAATTGGATGAAATTTTTGACGCACCAGAAAGCAGCACCAATTTGGTTACCCTGTCACGTATCCAAGTTCAGTATGTTTCCCATCCGGAAGCAACCAACATCATTGTCTTCTGGCACTTACACATTGGCCGGTCTGGAGGTGAACCTGTTATGGGAGAAAATATATGATCAGCATTCCTGGGTTCATGACATGTAGAACTGGTGGGGTCCCCGTTACCCCTAACGGGAAGGGAACCCCTCAAGACGCGTCAAAGTGGGAGTGTCAACATACGATCTCACGCATTGTGAAGGAGTTGGGGGGTATGAAAGATTAAGGAAGAATTAACTGCAGAGGCAGGAATCGGAATTGGAGATGGATGAGAGAAGACTAGGGAATAGCCGGAATTGAGGGGAGGAAGAGAGAGGACGAGACTCAGAGGAGATCAGGAGAGAGGAAAGTTGGGTTGGGGAAATTTGAGCGGTGAAGAGCAGCCAGCGAACAACCTAACAAGGACTAGAGGCACTAGACACGCAGCAGAAAGCAGAAAAAGATCAACAACAACAAAAAAGGGGACGCCACATTGAGTTTAGCGCCTGGTCCCGTCACGGGATTTCCAGGAACGAACCACCATCACCAACCATCTCCTCTGTATACTCAGTACACGCCTATCGCTTCAACAATCCAAACACACACCTCCCCAGCTGGATCTTTCCCTTCCCATCAACTATAACAACCCGGCTGGTCAGATATCTTCCCCCCTCTACTATTTCAATTCCCCAGATCTACCAAGGCCCCGTTAGCTCAGCACAATCAACAACAGAGGAGAAAGATGATACATACTGTCTCAGCAGTCCAGGCCGACTTCTTATTGCACTCCAACGTCTGCACCCAATAGCCTAACTTTCCCTCATTTTCAGAGTCACTACCAGGCCATGGCTCAACCACAAA
Source organism: Aspergillus asperescens (assembly GCA_027569075.1). Classification (NCBI taxonomy): domain Eukaryota; kingdom Fungi; phylum Ascomycota; class Eurotiomycetes; order Eurotiales; family Aspergillaceae; genus Aspergillus; species Aspergillus asperescens. The sequence goes on along the minus strand of JAPDEH010000123.1, from coordinate 55,791 downwards.
CCCATCACACTCACTCCCATCAGCATTAATCTCTCCCCTCAAAAACCTCACAGCCATATCTCCATCCTCACCACCAAGGTGCACATTAAGCTTGATATCAGGCCTAATCACCTTCACTTCCTTTTCATTATTCGTCTTCCCAAACTCCGCACCCGTAATCAGTTGACTCCTCGTAAGGACATTCCCAAAAAGATAATCCTCATGCGGCCGCTCCTCCCAGTCTAGGACGCGATTATCTTCAATAACGCCAATGCCAACATTCACAGACATGCGCTGGACGATATCCAGATGCACCTTTGCCTCGTTAGTCTTCGGGTCGTTGGCGGTGTATTGGTTCAGGTGTAGATGAATGGGCGAGGTGTCGACGGCTTTGCGGAGGATCCAGGGGATTTTTTGCTATAAATACTGTTAGCTAGTTACTCTAGTTGACTCCATGCTAGGAATGGGGAATGGTAAGCATACCAGTTTTAGCATGCGGCGGATGTTTGAGGAGAGACGTTTGTCCTGTATTAGGGTTAGTAGTGCTTCTAGGTACGAGTACCCATCTCAGGTTCTATGCAGTTGAGGCCCGCATAGATGAGTAGGCAGGTAATAAGTAGTGATTAGTGGGGCTCAGTCTACATACAAGTAGCCAGACACCAGTCACATTCTGCATAGAAAAGATCGCATCCGGGCCGTGAAGTGTCTTCTCTGCCGGAGCATGATATTCTGCCATTACTTCGGTTGACATGGTAGGCGAGTGGGTGTTTTCTTCAAGGAATCGAAAGGTTGTAGATAAAGATTTCGATGCAATGTTCTGTAAGGATAGAGACTCGAGGATCTATCCATTCAGTAGTTACTTATATATCCAACGAACTCCTATCACAAGCTCTCCGCATTGCATCAGCAAACCCGAAGAATGAGTCAATCACACCTCTATCACAACCAGGTCTATAGAAAAAAATGCAGCTACCTATTTGACGCCATATTTTTATGGTTTCCATGTGATGCCAGGTATACAACTTTTAGGATTGTCAATTAAAAAAAAAAAAAAACTCATGTCATGATCTGCGTCACATGTGAATCCACCCATCTTGTACCATAGATTAGCATGGATGTCGGGTGTGCCTTAACCCAATGGCCTGATCGATATACCTGGACCCTGGCACGGCAGCCGCAACACCTACCCTGTTTAAGCTCTAGGCATCCATTAAATGAGATCTAGATTCTTCTTCACATGCGATTATGGCGTCAACGCTCTTCCTTCAGGGTAAGCTGCCCACACCTGCAGTATCGCGAAGTGGAGAAATCGTGCCCCAACGATTGATGCAGGGTAAGGTGAAGGATTCCCAACGGGATTGCTGCCTAATTGTTGTAGATACACGAGATTGTTGAGTATGTGGGATGTTGATGGATCGACTGTTCAAGGTTAATAGCCGACCCGGATCAAGAATTCCCGTGAAGGCTGTGATAGACTGAGGGATGCAACCCCTGGAGAGAAGTCCTTGTCCATTATTTTCAATCACCATTCGGGTCATAACGGATATGCTTGAAGAAGAGCTATGGTACAGTATCAAGAGCGTTGACATTCTTCAACAATACCAGCTCATTTAGCCGTATTCTCCACCCGATGCGAGCTCTCCAACCATGTGCCAAACTCGTCTAATCGCTGATTCTCATCCTCATCCTCAGCATCAAACCCCTTTTCAGCCAAGTCCTCGAGAGCTGCCCGTTTCTCGTTGGTCTTGCGGAAGCGCTCGCCACCCTCTGAGATATACGCCTGGACAGCTGTTCCACCGAAGAAGCGGCCGTTCATAAGCTAGAAATTAGATCAGAATCTTCTATTTGGCCTTTTAGAGAATAACATACCTTGACGCAAGCTTTTGCCGACTCAGGATCCGAAAATCGGACGCTGACTACACCAGCTGGTTCCTTGTCATACAGAACGACATTTGTCACCTCCCCTAGCTTGGAACATTCATCGCGAATATCTTCTTTGATATCAAGGATAGCTGCTGGGTCCTCCTGCGGATTGTTAGCTCAGGAATGTATCGATAAATGTCATGATTGAGGGCGCTGCAGCGTACATCTAACTCTTGAAGTGTAAACATATGCTTGAGTATCACAACCTTCTCAAACTTGGAGCTGGTGTCCACCAACGCAGCTGGTTCATCGTCATCCCAATCCGCAAGTTTGCTACGCGTGTCAGTAGCCGTCAAAGAATTAGAGTTAGTTGGGCCATACTTATTCAGTTTTTGCGTCCTCTTGATGATCTTCTTCTTATCCCGCATGCTACCCTTCGTCGGCGCTTCCTTTTGGCTTTTGAAGGAAAAGTCTGCAGCCTGGACCCGCATAGGTCCCAGCGGCCCTGTTACACCCAGCCTAAAGTCAGAGTCATCTAGCATCTGAATTGCCAGATTGACCGACTCCGGCCGGAAATAAACAACAAGCGCCTCGCCTTTGAACTTTCCGTCGTCGTCCATGTACATTTTGATGCGCGGCCGCCCGCTGTCAATCTCCTCGGCAATGACGCCACACCTCGAAAAGATATCTCGAATTTCGTCAAACTCAACATCGAGCGGGATAGACGTAACATATACTGCGGTGTTGACACGCTGCTTCTTCACTTTTTGCGAGTCGCCCTATGAGAATCGCAAAGAGAAATCAGTCCTAGCTCATTTCAGCTCAGGGAGGTATGAACAAACTAACCTCTGTAGATCCTTGTTGCTTCCGCTTCTTCTTGAGCTGCTGTTCACTGGCTTGCTCATCTTCATCCACTCCCTCGACTCTATAGGCTTCTTGCTGTTGTTGCAGCAAGTCATCATCGACCTGGAGGACAACCACAGGCGCAAAGCGGCGCCGACCAGTAATCAGTTTCACGAACCACCCAAAATCCACGCAGACTTAGCCTCGAATTCGAGTTCATTGCAATGAGGGGGGAAAAAGGCCCATCCATCAACGTCATAGCGAGGTTTTTTCCTTTTCTTTGATTCTCAAAAAAGCAATGAAAACAAATCAAAAAGCAAATGTCAGGGATTTCAGCAGCTGGGAATGTGATATAACGGGGATCACCCAGCTGGAGAGAAAGCGCGCACACACCGTCGGAATCCACCGCTTCAATATCGTGTCGTAGATATATTCCTGTCCATCATCTGTCTCCAGAATGAAATTATTGTCCAACTTTGAGAAGGAGATTCGCGGGTCGCTGTCGAAGTCGGACGGGTCTTGAGGGAAGTTGCTGAATTTGGACGGCGAACCGGTCGCGTCGTTCTTGGGGTCTAGTAGCGCCATGGCAAAGAGACCAAGTTAGGTGTTGAAGCCCGAATCGACTAAAAAATTGAAGAGGAAGAGAGAGTATATGCTGAACTGAAGAGGGTTGAGATTGAGGTCTTTGCGGGGAGTGTTGATGACACAGTTACGTAAGCACGGCAAGCTTGATTCCTCTTTGGGAAATATTATTCTATCGGGCTTTTCGTTGGTTCCAAGGTTCCAATTGCCCTACTTATATATATAGACTATATAACATTGATTATCTTACGAATGTAATGTCAAATAGGAGCTGACCTCCATATATGCCACGAATGTGGAACATGGGTATCATCCGGAGTTTAAAAAAAAAAAAAACCCCAACATTCTGCCGCCCCTAAGCAAATGGACATCCGCCAGTTCGCGAGACCTTCAGACTTTCCAACCCCTCCTGCTGGTTTTTCCGGCCCTTACCCTCAAAATTCTTGGGCCCAACATCGGAAATGTGATAACCGTTCGGATAATACTTGTCACCCTCGTCTCCTGGAAGCGGGCGACCAAGTGCCCATGTGTACCAAGCTCCCGGACCCCAGCGATTCCAAATGGTTGGCTTGACATAGTAGGGCGCACCATCCCATTGAGTGATAAATATATGCTCGTCCGCAGTCTGGTGCTCAGTAAAAGTCGTGTAACGCAAGAAATATGGACGAGGTAACGCAAGATGGCGCATGACGAATCGGCGAGTAGACAAGAGGAAGGAAAAGAAGTTAGCATATAATGCCGGTGGCGCGTCGTAACTGTGTAACTGTCAGTACCGGTGTATCCAAGAAGCTTTGTATACTTACTACATAGCTTTGCGCAGGCGGTCATCCATCATGAACGACACAAACTTCAATCCAATGTGCTGGAATGGCTTTGGAATCAAGTAAATCAGCACCGCTGTGGTCTGATCGGCGACCTCGCGGTTGCTGGGGTTCGGCGACATGCTCTTCTCTTCGTAGGCATCGCTCCAGGCCATGATCTCCTCTAGCCACTGGAGGCCGTCCCGAAAACCAGTCTTTCCAGAAGGGAGTGCATCGTAGCTTATTTCCAAACCGTCGCCCAAACTCTTCCAGAAAGTGCCAATCGCACACTTCTCCATGTCGCTGAGCTCCCGCCATTCATACTTGTTGATGAATCTAACTGGCTGGACGGCGAATAGGCTAAGGGTATATAGCATGTCATCGTCGCGAATCGCCCCCGAGCTCCGATAACCACTATGGAGGTATCGAGTGCGCACGATGGCTGCTTGGCCGCGTACTGCCGAGGGGGAATGCCCAACAAACTCTTGAACCAGAGCACTAGTGTCTGTATAGCGCTTTAGGGAGGTACTGGCGCCGGAGAATTGGCTTGTTTTGGTCAGGACTCGGGAGATGGTTGGGATGCCATATGTCTAGAACGGTGATGTTAGGTAGCTGTTTGTAGGCACCTAAAAAAGGAAATGAAGCTGACCCTGAAGAGTGCAAACTGCAACGCCTTCGTAAAAAAGAACGGGAATTCATATTGCACTAGGTTTTTCTGGATTTGAAACGCGTCCTCGTCTGTCATTCGAGCAAAGGACTTCCGCGTTGTGTAGTTGTATTTCTTGTGTATTTGCTTCACACAGCGGAAGCGAAGGAGCGAGACCAAGACAGGGTACGCTGCGACGAAAGGAACGACATATTGGAGTATTTGCTGGGGCGAAGCATCGTTGAGGATGTTGGCTACTGTCTGGTATAGCGCCGTGGCCACTGGGGTGGCCATCTTTCTTTTATTTGACGCTGGGCCGAAAAACGAAAATATGCAGAGGATGACCAGGTCCGGTCAGAGAATAAAAGAGCAATTAGCGATAGATTGGGCGAAGAGCTAATGTTTGTGATGGCTCATGCAAGAGAATCGCCATTCGCGTGACCCCACATTTAAATCCCCAGGGACCAGATCGGAATCCAAATCCAGACCGTCAGAAAAGTCGAGTCAGTCTCTCCAGCTTTCTTCGGCTTCTTTCTCCCCTCCTTCGGACTTTCCCCTCGCTCCGTACCAACCGGGCCTCGGCTGCCATCCTTCTCCTCACTTACTCCGTACAGTTCATCCGATTGATAATTATTCCGTTTGATTTGTCGTGATAAAGAAGTCTAAAGCTAACACGCTTCCCCGTGGGGAGGTGGCATTCCCGTTGCGCTGGAGTCACCAGTCACCAGACCATAAGCTGACGTCTTACTTTCTTCTAAGGTTTCTCATACACTCCCAGTGTTCTTGCAAGCCAGGTCTTTTCTAAAAAACCATAGATGTTGTGCTGGACCTGCTACTTAGCGGCGATTAGAGTCCGTTCTGTAACGCAAAGGTTTCAATGCAAAGAATAGATCTCAAGATCAAACGCAATATTTACAGACAATAGCCAGCCTCCGCTGTTATACTCTAAAACTCGGCTCGCTATTGCAAGAAAAATTTCCAACCACTCGACAGCCGTGATGCAAGGCCTAAACTAGGGCAGATGTGCTTAGGCCCAAGCAAGGGGGAGATATGGACGTTCCCATTTTACTCAACGGCCAACAAAGCGTAGCTCGAGCATTCTGAGCGGTGGAAATGCAAGAGCCGTGAATCCTAACCCAAGCCAGATTCCCAGATCGCACCCTCCAGCAATGGCTGCTGCAATCGGTCCGGTGTAGTACACTTGGTCCTGATTAGATCGTTAGCAGTGGCACAGTCTCTGTGTGGGGACAGGGGTAAACTACCATCCCAACAATAGCGCCAGCCCATCCGATCAGAAATGCCGCAGTGGCTGCGAATCCGACAGGTAGTTTCTGCGGGTTATTCCACGCAGTCCAGTCATACACTATGTTTCTGTTGAACAGTAGATCTGACTCCACCACAATCGTGAACCAGATGATGACCCAATAGCCGATCAACGGTACTAGATTGTTGAAGATCTGATAGAGAGAATTTCTGCCACCAATAGCACATGCTGCGTATATGACCGTGCTGACGGTCGTGAAGACTGGACGCGGCACCTTACACCAAACCTCTCCCAGCATCTGAAAGTTCATTGCCATTGAGTATGACCCAGGAGCATTGTTGGAGACAATCGTTAAGACGTTGATGAAGGCGCAGAACTTGCCAAATCCTCCAAGCCGGCCATACCCAGCCATCACCAAGCTTCCCGGGGAACCATCATAAATATTATCCCAACTGGTTTTGTTAGCAACTCCAGTCCCCAGGCCGATACCCAAAAGCAGTGTGATCATCATGGCCAAGGCCACCCCAATTGCCGTCATCGACCATATCCTCCAAGTTCCGGTGCTTGGTGAATAATAGACATGATAGTCGGCAGCTCCTGGCACCCAGGACAGGGCCGCGGAGAGGGCGAGCGAGAAGAACGCCACCCTTTTGGCATTGATCTCTTCGGGTAACCCAATGGACACGGTATCAAAATCGAAATCTGGGCCTGCCGATCCTACCAGGACACAAAAGACCATCAACTGCGGGAACCATGCAAATCTGCTCATATACTCGTTATTAGATGGCCGGTCGATACGGTGGGTGGACGCGTGTGAAATACCGTTCATAGTACTGGAAAATATGCATCCCGAAAGTGGCCACTATCAGACTCACGAGAGCTACGATGATGATTCCAACCACCACGGATACAGCGCCCCCGGACAGTTTGGAAAGGAGTTGGCCCCCTACCATCGAACTCATCATCCCATAACCCAAGTTTGTCAACACGTTCAGAAAGCAGCAAACCTTGCTAGGGTTGAATCCCATAAGGTACCGGGACACGATCTATAAGGGATGTATATGAGTTGTAAGTCCATCGGCCGTGCGCATGGGAGCGTGAGGAATAGGGAGCCTACAAGTGTCCGATGTCCGCTTCTTGGTCCCCAGGTACACATGTACCCAATCGCGAGACATCCCAGGAGATTCCCGAAGACAGCACACAAAGCAGCATCAAGGAAGCTCAATCGCAGGACTGCCGTTCCCAGTGTCCCAACAACCAAGTTGTTCAGTGCCATTCCCATGCTGAACCACGTGAGAAGGATGTTGAAGGATGCCGAAGCGCTGGCTGGCTGCCGTTCTGCAAGAGACACCGGCTCGATCCCCCGAGTCTCGAGGCCCTTAACGTTCTGTGCCCATTGTTGATATTTCGACCGCCATGATGTGTTCTCGCATGCAGGGGTGGCTCCTGATTCTTCCTGTGTAACGCTTCGCACTGAGGGAGATTCACGCTCCTTTTCGACATCGGGATCCATCGTCGACGGTTTGTATATATGAAAGGCTTTCGAAAGGAAAGGATAACGCCGAGAAACCATGGTTTTGAAATCCGACGGAGAACCCATATTCTTATCCTTCCAGCAAAAATATGCCGAAGTATCACCCAATCGAGTTTATTATATCCACCGTCCGCGCGTCCCCAACGGAGTATAAATAAAAAAAAAGGGAAAACCTTGAGACTGATTGCACAGCATTCCAGAGTCGGAAACCCGGACTACCAAGGCTAACTGTTATCCGGGACTCGCACATCCCCGGGGGGGTGGGGGACTACTATCTACGCAGCTGCGCAACCAAGCAGCTCCTTCAAAAGACCCGCTGCTGATGCTACGAGGTTGGTGTAACTAGATTCCGAAGGAGTCCATTCGGCATCACTGGCTATCCCAACCTCCTCTACAATCCCATGCCCGCCCAATCAATGGTCTCCTCTCTTATGGTTTATTTACGAAGACATATATGAGCTTCGCAGTGGCACGCGATGGGCAGCATCATACTAACCATTAATCTCCTGACAACCGCTAATCACTAATCAAGACAAGAAATCAAGTTATCAACGTTCTTTCCGCCCCCTTCCTGCCCAAATATGGGCATGCCATCTGATGGAAAACTGACGTTCTGACTCCTGCGCCCCCCTTAGTGCCTATCCAGCTGGTCTGGTATGCGCGCTAACGGGAAGAATGTATGATTTAGATAGATCACCAGTCGCTACGCACGGGCCTGAGACCAGAGCTCATTGAGCGTTGAAGAAGGCCCTTGCATTTATAATAATAATATCAAGCTAAGGTTGCTAAGCTCTCTGGCAGTGGTATCGGTTACTTACGGACAAAATGTATAGCCAGCCCGTGCCATTTCCCTGGGAATGTAAAGTCAACTTCTTCCGGATCCCTGGCAGAGCTTGTCTGGTTCAACTCGCCACTACAGTAAGAACTGTTATCTTATCTACTGTCTATGAACGTATGTACTCCGTAGTCCGGCATTAGTAGGTACCAGTGTCTTAATCTATTTTTACAAGTACAACCTAACAAACTATACCTAAACGCTCCTATCCTATTTATCCGTAAGATCCCCCATAAGGCGTCCCATTCAGATCAAGACTCAGTCCCAACTCCTGTACCACCTCCAGCCTCTAAAACTGCTGGTGTGGTGGTAGTACTCAGCCGCACCTTTATCCCAACCTTGTTATCACACACAAAGCAAATAGTAGACCGTTGTAACAAGTCATGGGTTGCACAGCTAGGTTGGTGAGGAGGCGGTGGGTGGGTGACTTACCAGCCATGCAGAGGTAATCAAAGCCCATATGGAGTTCATGGGTAGGATTAACATGAGAATGGTCTTGATGATAAGGGGGGATTGTTAGGATAATGATGACAGTGGTTCGCTGTCGTGGAACGAGGTAGCAGGGAAGGAGACGACTTGCACTAGTGCTGGAGAGAGCGGTAGACCAGCAATGTTTCGAGCCACCAGAGGATGGACTCACAAGCGGCAGGAGGACCAGGTACTGATGATGAGATCTCATTGGTGTCACTAAGCAGTGATTAATTAACAGCGAGGTTGCTTGAAACAATCGATCTGGAACGGGAACTTAGTATGATACGTCGTTGATAGTCGGGATGGATGCAGCTTGCCGATGTCGGACATTACCGACAGTCTCTCTTCTTAACTGTACTTACCATCCAATCATTAATATTGACATTTCAGTCTTATCCGGTTGCTGCTTCCTACTATCTCCAAATTGTGATGGAGGAAGGCCGAGTGTATAAAGTCCGAAAGGGGGGGGGCTTGAAGGAAGAATGGATGCCGACAATCCCAGTACGGATTAAACCATCATGAGTTTTTCGTCTGCGGCTAGGTTTACATTAACTAGGGCATGCAATTACGAAATATTGGACGTGAGGTTAATATGGATTCACACGTGCGGAGATAGATAGCCTCAAACTCCAACATGTCCAAAGTCCAAACCAGTCAAGCCCTTAGGGCTAGCCGATGATCATATCATACTCTAAATCACCTGCGGGTCTACATCAAGAGGCAGTTCAGTTGCAGCGACTCACCTCAACAGCCCCTGCATTCGATTTGTTCATATTACGACCTCTTGTCCCAATCCATACAAAAATGGGTATATTTAATATTAAAGGAAAAGGAATAGACAAACTAAAAGAATCGGTATCTATCCCCTTAAAGACTGAGGTGGAGTCGAGTTATATACAAAGAAGAGAAGACCGGAAGGTAAGTGAAAGAGAAGGAAGACAAACGAGAAGAGAAGAAAAGCAAGGAAGCCGTCCGAAAAAAGCGCCAGGCTAATGAAACTCCAACCTGTAATGCGAATGGGTAGATAGGTGGTGGTCTATTAAGAACTTGAGGAAACAGCAGGAAAGAAACAAAACAAAACAAACGCAGTGTAGTACATTGTGCCGCCCACAGACGCGGAACACACCCTGGTGATTCGAGATTAAGAGCTCCGAAAGAATGAAGAAGACAATGATTAGGGAAGGAACCTGCATATAGGAAAAAAAGATGGCTCGCGTCCACCTCGGTACTTTTCAACGATGAAACAGAAAGCTGAGAGGTAGGCTATTGCTGGACGAGCTTAGCCGGCTATATGTCCCTTCCAGCGATGTGGTAGGGTACGTATTTAGGACTGAGTGAGGAACGTATGTTTATGACTGGCTTTGACTAGATCGGGATCTGGATCGTCCGCTGCGGCTGGATGGTTGGCGGGCGGGAGGTGCATGTTCAAAGAAAGGAAGCAGGTCTGGGTTCTGGCTTGGAGGAGTTGTCGACGTAGCCGAGTATTCACCGACGATGTTGACCTCCGGAGCAGTGTCAGGATGAACTTCGATGCCCGGTTGCCTGTTCAAGCCTCCATTATTGTTCAGGTCGAACTTGAATGTCTCTCCTTCTGCTGGTCTCTCAATCGGAGACCAGCCCGCAATACTGCCTGCTATAACGCCCGCCATTGCAGCGGCTGGACCAAAGGCCGAGTTCGAGCGGGAACGCGTACGCTTCCTTGATCGGGAATCTGGAGTGGCAGGAAGCGGTGGAGAGTTGTCACAGCTGTCTCCAACAGGGGTTCCTGGGACTGAGTTCTCTCGCGACCTTGAGCCGCTGCGCGACCGCGGGAGGAACTCTTGAGGATGTTGTAACTTGTGTGCGAGGTTCTTCATTCGTCCGCCCCGAAGCGACTTGAAGAACTGCAGCTGGTCTCGGATCTCCTCCAGGGATGGGTTCCACTCATATCGACGGTCTTCGTCGGATACAATGAGCTCTGGACGCTTCTTGCGGCCCTTAAAGGTCGGGATGAGCTTGCGAAGGAATTCATCCGGAATCAGTCGAATTATCACAGCAACCGGAAGCGAGATCACGCCCAAGATGAGGCAGACTGCCCATTGAGCTCCAGTGAGACGCGTGACGGAGAAAGCGTGTCCACCAACGAAAATGATCAAAACCTGCCCACCAACAATGATGAATTGGATGCCAATGAACCACTGGTTGCGGAAAATCCCTTCGAAGATGTTGAGTCCACTGTCTAAGCGGCGAGAGCTGGATAGCGGTCAGTATATGCTCCTATTTTCCCCCTTCTAGGACATGGTTACTCACTTCCATTGATTGAAGATCTGCATCCAGACGAACGTATTGAACACCACCGTTGTCAGGGCCTCGTCCGCATCTTCATCAGAAAAGTCAATTATAGATTTCAGAATAGATCTTCCAGCAAAATTCAGAATGAACGTGACAACCAGCTGATAAATGCTTTGTCCAAAGATCATCTTCCACATCGTTATGTTGATGAGAGGTGCAGATTTCGGTTCAGGCCGGCGGTCCAGAACATGAGACGATGGAGGATCCGTTGCTAATTCACTGTTAGCTCTACCTCATACCTGGAAGCTTAAGATCTGAAAACATACCAAGAGCAAGCGCCGCAAAAGTATCCATGATCAGGTTAACCCACAGCAGCTGAACTGCTGTCAACACAGATTCCTCATCGCCACTGGCCACTGCAGAGACAAATGTGAGCAGGACAGCAGTGATGTTGACCGTTATTTGGAACTGTACGTCTGATTAGTATATAGATATGAGCCGAGATCCAGCCACAACCCACCTGTAAGAACTTCTTCACGGCATCGTTGACAGTCCTACCCCAAGCCATAGCCTTCACAATAGAGGCAAAGTTGTCATCCATCAGAATAATGTCAGATGCCTCTTTAGCAACCTCAGTTCCTGCAATTCCCATGGAGAAGCCAACATCTGCGCTCTTCAGAGCTTGAGCATCGTTTGTACCATCACCAGTCACTGCAACCGTCTCGCCTAATTTTTTGAGCTGAGTGACAAGAATCTTCTTGTCATTAGGACTAGATCTAGCGAGAACTTGAAGTCGTGGGATGATTTGCGTCATCTGGCGAGTACTGAGCTTTCGGAACTTGGGCCCTTCAATCGCAACTCCACCCGGAGTAAAGATGCCACACTCTTGTGCAATTGCCTTGGCCGTCACAATGTTGTCGCCGGTGACCATGCGTACAAAAACACCGGCACGCTGGCACTGCTGAACTGATTCTGTCACTCCGGCTCGGAGGGGGTCTTGGATACCAAAGACGCCGAGCATGACCATGTCCTTAAAGATGTGGTCAAAAACTGCAAGCGAACGATCTTCTTCCTGTGTCGGGGCTCCTCGAGGAGGCCACTCGGTAAAGTCACGATAAACAAGGCCGATGGTTCGCAATGACTGAGTAGCGTAGTTGTTGATGGTGTTCTCAAGTTTAGAGCGATCCGTCTCATCTATCGGTTCCTCTTCAAGATTTTGAGTAGGATCCTGGACGACACTTGTCGATTTAGCCAGCAAAACCTCAGATGCACCCTTGACTAGCATCCGATACTTCTTCCCGTTGTCCATTTTGATCACGACGGCCATACACTTGCGGCCTGAATCAAACGGTACCATTTGGGCTACAGTGGCATTATCCCGAGCCTCACTGAGAGACCCTAGCCCAAGGTATGTCCGCGCGAAGCCTAGGAGGGCTGTCTCCGTTTTCGATCCGATAAAAGTCATAGCACCTTCCTGCTCTCCTTCAAATGCAGTCGAATTAAGTACGATCGAGTCGACAAGAATCTCCTTGGCTGGTTTTGAAAGGCTTGACACAAACTCGGAAGGGGACAATGCGTTTTCAACCTGGCCTTCGTTCCCGCTTGCAGGTGAGGATGCCTGGGATTTTCCTCCAAATCTAGAGCTAGTACCCAATGTGGCGGCCACAGCGGTCATTTTGTTTTCCGTTAGGGTACCCGTCTTGTCTGAACAGATAGTCGTTGCATTTCCCATGGTTTCACATGCTCTTAGCAAGCGAACCAGATTGTTGTCCTTCAGCATACGTGTCGTAGCGAACGCAAGCGCAAGCGTCACAGCCAGAGGCAGTCCCTCTGGAACTGCAACGACAATAACAGTCACCGCGACAATGAAGATCTGTAGGAAAGCCTGACCTTTCTCATCGGCGTTACCAAGGTTTTTCAGCTGGGCAAGGAACTTGATGAACAAGACAATGAATAGCAGCAAACCAGCGGCGAGACCCAATTTCGCAATATACTCCGCGAGGATGTTCAACTTCGTCTGCAGTGGCGTAGTTTGGCCTTCATCTTGAAGAGACATCATGGTCTTGCCGTAAGTCGAGTTTACTCCAACAGCTGTAACTAAGAATGTGCCCACACCTTCCGACACCTTGGCTCCGGATACGATAAATGGGTCCTGTTTGGCGAGATTCTCGTGTCGTTCAATGGCACCGTAGACGTCATGTGCGGGTGATTTGCGAAGCACGTCAGATTCACCTGTAGCAGAAGATTCATCGCATTTGACATTGTGGCCTCCGATATAGATGCCATCGACTGGAACAAGGTCACCGGGTTCTAGATGCATGAGGTCGCCAACAAGGATATCGTGGACGGAGATCTCGGCCATCCTCCCGGAACGGATCACCTTGACCATTCGATCATCCTTCTTCTTGTTCAGTTTAACGAATTGACGTTCCTTCTGCCAGTCGTTGGCTGCACCGACAACCACGACAATCAAGATCGCTACGATAATAGCGACACCCTCCACCCATTGAACTCGCGGCTCGCCGGGTTGCGCTGTGATGGATTGGTATATTCCTAGCGCGAGCGAGATAATGGCAGCCACTGTCAACAAGATGAGTACCTTGTCATTGTAAGCGAGCCATGCTAGCTCGAGGAGGCTCTTGGTCTTTTTCTCAGGCAGTTTATTCTGTCCAAATACGCGTTTGCGGTCCGAGAAGGCATTCTCATCCTGTTTATGCGGTGTGGTGTCTGCTCGAGACGGCACTGGGGGTGGCGCTTCGGTAGCAGGCTTAGACAAAGATTCTGGACTGCTTGGGGCCGTTGCGTCGTCGAAACTTATGGATCCGCTCAACTCCGTTTCGTCCAAGCTCAATCCACCGCGCAAATCAATTCGCAGTCCCTTAGCAAGACCATTAATACCGCCAAGGGCGTAGAAAGCGCCAAGGCTCTTAGGGTTCAACAGCTTGTTGAGCTGGCCTGGCGAGAAGGCAAAGCTGTTGTTCTCCACCTCGAACTCCGCCTCCCGGCCCGGATCTGGCTGAAGAGCTTCCTCATAGTTTTCAATTGTATTTTTTGCGGAGGTTTCAGGCGACCTGTGGCTCCCATTTGGTGGTTCGGTGCCAGTAGACTGAGTTGAGTCTTCAGACTCGAGTGAGTTCCCGCGAGATCGAGCACCCGGCACAGCGAGGTAGTTGGAATGGAGCACGGAGTCCGTCATCTTCGAACTGGGAGACGACATGTGGTGAGGCGATGGCGAAGTGGGCCTGCTATCGTGATTCCTGGTTTCTGACGAACCATACGAACGGACGGATGGGACTGAGCGGGTGTCGGAAGGAGAAACGTTACTGCTGTTGTTCAGAAGCGCGCTGGTTTCTGTGTGATCAGCATGATTGACAGAACGTGAAGGCTGCGATGGAGCTTCAACCTGGGAAGGTCGGTTCTGGTCTGAGGAGGTGACGGCGGAAGTGTCTATTGTGATGGTGGGAGCTCGCTCTCGGCGGAGAGGAGTTGAGGGAGAGTGATTGGAATCATTCTCATTCGCTGCCCTCGGCTCTGACATGATCAGCCAAAGATGAGACCGAGCCCTTTAACGAGCCTCAAGGGCAAAAGGGCACAGGGAGCGTCGGATGGTTATCAATAAGAATGTGGCTCCGGAAGGAGCAACTGGAGGGTATTCGGCCCTGTCATGAAAAGCGAGCGTTGGGCTAATAAGGGGACAGAGCAGCCATTCCCAGGCGAATTGACAACAACGATGATTAGGTGCTGTGCCCAAGGGTCACCCAATGCGGGCTAGACAACCAAGCGGATTGTAAACGTGACAAAGGAACGAAGGAGGCCGCCGAATCGAGCTCGAAGGAGGAAGAATTTAGGGCACAGGGAGCCAAAGAATGAGCTCAAGAGGGAGGAAGGGCCAATTGCGATCGGATTGGTGATGAAGCGAAGTTGAAGCCAGCAGTGAAAGAAAATCACAGGGAACACCACATCAGCCTTTCATATGGTGGGACTGAGACTCCGATTGAAGACCGAAAGACCCTGAGCGAAAATCGACGGTAAATAATAGTTTAATACGTCACTCCACTCGACCCACTCGCATCTGGAACTCTCTCAGGGTCGCTTCTTCCTCCGTACGAGTAGTTGACCTCTTAAAGACCTTCACTCGCAGACTTGGGGTCTCCTCCAGTCCAACACTAATAATCATCGCGAAACACATGGAGGATCTCACACGACAAAACAACGAAGCCTCCTTTGGTGGATCCGCAGCAGCGATGAGATTGCCACAGCAAGAAACGGAGCTTGACACTGTAACAGGCCAACCTTACTTACTCCTGTTTTGCACTGCCTCATTCCACTCTGGTTGTTCCCATTCTACACTCAAGTCTCGACCCGACCCTCCTTTCTCCCGATTCTGATTATTGATGATTGATGAGTCGCTGACTGTCTGACTGAGACCTTGTTCTGAATTCATTACAATTTACCCCAACCCAGTTCCATCGGTCTCATCAAGGTTCAAGGGCCGCATACAAAAGACGTGGACTGCCTCCTGGCCAGCTCTTTCTGCACAACCCTGACCCTAAGCCACGTTGGCATAAATCACGCTCATCAAGGATCACCTTTTTGGCAACTTCAGCCAATCAATGGCGATAATGGGACAAATAACCCTGCAGTGTCGGAAAGAGTTGGCAACTTGGCAAACAAATAGCGTTCTGGATTCAGTCTTGGCCGAGGCTGTGCAAATCCCCATCTCCACTTCCTTCAATTGGTCTCTGCTGTTGACCCACTATTGGTTACTTGCAGTCAATATTAATAATATATCTGTTCAAACTTCACTTCACAGTCAAGGCGTTTGAGTTCGATGAGGCCAGAGTGCTCCACCGCCTGATCCGGCATTAAGATTGCCATTTTTTGCCTCGCTTCAACAGGGCTCAACTTCTCACTTCACCGTTGTGGTAGTGTCGACGGGTCTGGAGATCCTGTTTCACAGTGACGATCATGCAACCCGCCTCGGGACAGAGTCCTCGTTTGACTATGCCAAGTATGGGTTGACTGTTGAAGGACCGTCCTACTCTCGCCGTGAAGAATTACGACCTTACGAGCCTTCAAATCCCCTCTTCTAAAACCTTGTCTTTTACCAAAGGCTACAGCCGGTGTTTCTCCGCCTCTCCAGCCTCGATCCTGGACAGCCTGATACGTGATGGGCAATTTCACCCACTCCCAATCCCATATCAAGATCCCGGGTCCAACGGAGTCTTCATTTCGGGAATCCCCCCGATGACCGAGGCTAATCCCTGACTCTAGTCATGACTCTTGATTCAAGTGAAACGGTGATAGATTCTCTTTCCAAGCTTGATGAAAGGCTCTAATGCACACCAACATCTTGGAGCGAGAAGAGCCAGCAGTTAAACTTCCTTCTACAGATAAACAACAGATATCTCAGACGGTCAAGAAGTAAATATCTATTCACTTTCTCGGCTTGTATCCTATTATAGAAAACACCCTGGATCACTCCCAGAATCCTGTCCAGATGCAAGTACTAACAATGGATCCCCCATACCATACCATACCATACCATACCAGTTCTCCCCAGACATTCCACCTATTAAAGAGAACGAGAAAGACAAGTATGTAAATAGGCGGGAATACAAAAGAGAGAAGATGAAATCAAAACGGGTCGTCATTGTTAATGTACATCCATCCACCCGTGCTCTGCAGATATGCACTACTAGTAAGTAGTACTCCGTACCGCACAGGCGCATATGCAAGTAAAGTAAGCAATTTAATGATCCTTACCACGCCTAACGAAGCATCTCCTCCTCCCCCTCCTCCTCATCATCAGGCACCTCCACATTCCAAATCCCCAGCGATTCACCGCCCAGAAGCCTCACGTTAGGCTTCGCGCGCGCATTGACCATCGCCTTACTAGAGAGGGCCAACGCATCCATCAGCTCCGCCATCCGCCGCGATGCCACGAAACTGCGCGTCAGATACTCGTTTTCTGCAACCTGCATGGCCAGATTCATGCATTGGACTAGGATGTCACTGCTGATAACGTGGGCTGTGTAATAGAGCGCGCTGTGGTAGTCCAGGAAGAGTTCGGGGATGTAGGTGCTTCGGATTTTTTCGAGTTCGGCTTGTTCAGCTTCTGTTGTTTATTAAAGTCTCGTTAGTGAGGTTTATGAGAGTTAGGGTCCTGTTGGATCTTACCGTCTTGAGCGCTGACTAGCCAGTCGTATAGGACGGCATCGATGTGCAGACTGATTCCGTCGAGGGCATCCTGCAGTTCCTCCATGAGTCCCTTGAGAGTTCCCGAGTCACGTCGAGATTTAGTATTGTCGAGTTTCTCGCAGACGGCAGCAAATCTTTCCAAGGCGTCGAAGGCGAGGATAAGTTGTTCTAGGTCACGCATGGTTTGTGATTGTGTGTAGAGAAGCCGGGTCTGACTGGTGGATGGTAGACTGTTGCTACTGGACTTATTCCGCTTATGCCCATACACCCTTGTTTTTGTTGGACTAGATGGCTCTGGGGTGCCAATCTCGGCTCCATCCTCGTAGTCCACAGGGAAGTCGGCAATATCAAACCCGAAGGATTCACGAGATATCTCTGACAGTCGCATTCGCCTGCTCAGCTCTCGAGCTGCAGGAAGTTTACCAGAAACTTTCGGTAAATATTAGCAATCATTCGACGCTTGGACCTAAAGAAGACTTACGGTAGAACCTCCGGTAGAGCAGCGCCCCGAGGTAACAGATCCGGCCCCATTGCCCGTCGACATAACGAAGCCATTCAAGACTGCGTATGATCCGCTCGTCTTCCCTTGAGAGCTCCGTCCCAATAAAATCGCTTTTGACGGGCACCAGCTCGCGGTTCCCATCAGTGCGGGTAATGACTTTCGGAAACCGCTTGAGTGTCCTTGAATGTTCAACGGCCGATACTCTGGATGTAACCGTATTCCACTGTTCTCTAATAACAGCTTCAACGTCAATATCGTATTTGTGCATCAACTGGACTTGAAGCCTCCTCTCTCTGGGGTCGACTATCTCGATCAGAACATCGCCAAGCACAGAGTACGCTAGGCGTTCCGGAAGAAGAGACGCATAAAGCGGAACCATATCAACAATCCCAGCTTCTTCAAGGTCAGCAATATAACCGATCACATTCACAGACGCGGTGTCAAAAAATTGGCTATCATTGCGCACATAGCCGATGGATTGGGCGACAATATAGAGATGGGTGGCAATCCTCAATGCATCACCATCCTCAGCCGCGATGAGGAGAGAGTCATCCACGTAATTCGGTGATAGGTCCGGCACAAATGATGGCTGATCCTTATTGATAGCCGCCTGGGAGACTGCTTTGGCCAAGGATGTGAAGAAAGAGTCATATCCTTTACCCAGAATCGCAGCCTGAATTGTACGGTACGGGTTTCGGGCCTCGCCCCCGATTCGATCGTTACCCCTGGTGTATTGCACGAACTTGTTGAAATCTGCATAACCAGCGGGCTCGGGTGTAAAGACCATAGGGCTCGTAGGTGAATGATTGAGCTTTCGCTGAAGCTGCTTGCAGAACCCCTTGTAGCGGGATAGGACGATGTTGTTGAAGTAGACATAGAGATAATCGTCCCAACTCTGACACACCTTGAACGCCGCATCTGACTCGCCGCACAACAGCCCGTAGACGGCCCGCTCGAAATCCTCGGTTTTTGAGTCTCGCGCCAGACTAGAGCAGGCGGCCCTCCAAGAATCTTGAGACCGCCAATTCATCATGCGTGTTGTTCCATCATCAATAGGTGTTGACTCCCCGCCTGAGTTTGCATCAATGCTGGAACCGCAGATGCTGACTGCGCGCCATTTCTCTAAGCGATCCGCCGCCCACTCCCTAATGTTAGTCCAGTTTTCTCCCTGTCTAAGCATTTTCCAGCATGTCATCCACGTGGCACGCTCGTAAAACTGATCCTTTCTCTGGAGGTTCTGTTTCTGACGGGTGACTGCGTCGGGGTCCAACTGCGTAACCAGCGGTTCAGACTGTTCAGAAGTCAGTAAGGAAGCTGTGATCCTCGGATCACTCGGCTCAAGAGGTTGGGGCCAGGCGCGCAGCCGCTTTTGTCCCTTGATGGTCTCCTTGGTATAGAGCCATCCATGAGCCCAGGAACCTTGTCCCCTTTCGGCTTGTGTCTCTAATTCCGATATTAAAGAGTCGATGTCTTGGGTAGAAGTCTGCGCAGTGTGTTCCAGCCACTTCATAATGATCACACATTCCACCGCGTATTGATCTGCCTTTATGAACTGCTCCCATACTTCGCGATCCGACGAATACCGATGCAGCTTTGGGAACGCGGTCTCTTGCGCTTGCCGGTAGCTGGCTCTGCTGGGTGGGTCATCAACACTGACGAGGTTCAGCAGAAGCTGCCAGGTGTTTGCTTCCAGCTGTAATCGTTGTAGTTCTTCTTCGGTTTTCGGGTCGCTCGGGGAGGTGCCGTTGCTTTTATTGAAGCTCCATCCCGTTCTCGCTCTCTTCAGGGTATCTTGCTTGGACAGGTCGTGAATTGCATCCTGCGCAATGGTTTGGTATCCCTTCACCAATTGGTAGACAGCCTGGTAATTCCCAAATTCGTCCGCGCGGTTTCCCTGTTGTTTAAACCGATCCAGTTTATCCGCAAAGGCTTCGATTTGGCGCGTAACACGGTCGGCTGTCCGGCGAAGGGGATGCAGTGCCTGCTGGGCGCCCGCGGAGGTAAAGAACTCGGAAGCGGCGTGAAATCCATCTGTAGCGCGGTCAGAAATGTATCGAGTCTCAAGTCGAAAAGACATACTTTGCCCATTCGGAGCTCCAACAAGGTCAATAGGCGATTCGCTGCCGTTTATATCATCTATCGAGGCATCTTCCTCCAACTCTCCGTTCTCATCCATGTCCTCCTCATCATCCTCGACCTCTAACACTTCGTCGTCACCCCCCTCCTCTTCTTCATCGTCCATGGGTTCATCATCATCGTCATCGTCATCAATCTCAATAACTTCGGGATTACCCTGTGGCCGTTGGTTGTGCTGTCAAAAGAGGTGACGGGTTAGAGGCGCTCAGCGAAGATTCGGGCTCAAAAACAATACTCACATTGAATGACGTGAAGCCAGAAACAGGGCCGGCGGACCCGGCAGCTCTACTCAGAGGAGCCATAAGCCAGATGATATTCGAGAGACCAATCTGCCAGCAATAGACTAAGGAGAAGGAGAGTGAAGCTGCGCGACAATGTTTCTGCCTCTTTGCGTTGTCACCGCATGAATTCTTGTTGGCCAGCGAGCTGTTTTGGTTGACCACCGCTAGACTGTAACAAGACTAGCGCGGTGCCGTCCAAGCCATAAAAATCGCGCTGATTTTTTGCTGCCCGTTTTCTTTCTCTTTTCTTCTTTAATGTCAATTAGGCAATCATTAGAGTCTCGGAACGAGCGTTTTCAATCTTCGTTCAGGTCAATCGGCCTCTCGCGTGCTCAAGATTGTCTTAGAGCAATTCAGCAGTTCTTACAACTAGTCTAGCTCTTCACTTTACATGGGAGTCCGACTGCAAGGGAATTGTTACAGCACTCTCCAACTTGGTAGCATTCACTGCACTTCAATCAAGTGAAGTGTCTTGATTTTCGACATGCACCCGCAAGATCTAGTTTTTACATTGCATCTATATAACAGGAGGAAACGCTGTAGGCGGAGAGCTATGTTTCTTGTCCGCGCTGCTTCATTTTGAGTCTCAACAGATTGGGCTTTGGGCAGCTTGGGGTCTTCGCGTCGTCCCCTTGTTCTTTGTAGAAAGCGTTGCAGCATTCATACAAGGCATTGATTTGAGCCTGGCACTTTTCCTCCTGGTAGGAGTTCTTGGTCAAACATGCTGCAGCTGTTAATGCCTGGTTGATATGTGCCATGGTTCAGGTGATCTACCTTGAATGGCGCACTAAATCTGGTCAGCACTGGTTGAAAGACCGTGGAAAGACCGTTGAAGGAAATGTGAGGCCTTACTGCTCGTGGATGGCAAGCAGGATCAAATGCTATATCCTCTTTCAGTCCACCCTAAGATGTGTTACCCTTCCACTCTATCCAAATATATATCCGCTTCTTACCATGATGTAATCCAGCACTATGGTTACAGCTGGTAACGACTACCGGAGAGTGAGATAGATGCAAGACAAAGCAGAACGAAGAACTTATATTAGAACAAAGAATCTGAGGTAACAAGTGCAGTTGGTCAGGACCGTCAATTGGAGGACAAACTGAGGCTTAACACTTCTTCACTTCCTCACTTCATCCATGAGACTTGCGCCGCAAAATAGATTTTCCGCGGCTCTTCACTGGTGGGGGCTTTGATCACCTCTCATCGCCTCCTATGTACATCAGTCTCATCTGCACCTTCATCTCCTTTTCTCTCTGTCTGCTCCCTTGCTTAATATTCTCTTCGAGATCTACGGCGTCTCTTCATATCATCACTTTGATCGCTCTGTCAGTACACCCTCTACGCTCTACGCCCGCTCATTCTACCCCGCATCGGATCGCAACACTTTCAACTGACAACGAGGCTAACACAAGGCTCACAGTTGTCTTTCCTAGCCAACAACTCCTTTTTCGCTCTTCAAATTTACCCGAAATACAATGTCCGATCTAGCCCAAGGCGCCGACGCCCCTGCCCCTGTCGAGCACCTGAACATCAAGGTGACTGATAACAACAATGAGGTGTTCTTCAAAATCAAGCGCTCCACACAGTTGAAGAAGCTTATGGACGCATTTTGTGAGCGTCAAGGAAAACAAGCCTCTACCGTCCGTTTCCTTTTTGACGGAACTCGCGTGAGACCGGAGGACACACCGGATACTGTACGTTTCCGTTTGATCTCTCATACATGGATATCTTTTCTAGCCTTTCGTTACATCCTCACTCTGAACATTTCTGGCTAACGCTCTTGTTTTTCTTATAGCTTGATATGACTGATGGTGACACACTGGAAGTACACCAAGAACAGATTGGAGGTTAGATCGACAAAGACGTCTACGACTCTATCCACATACTTCCCGTCGCGGCTGCCGTTTTTTCTCCTTCCGAATCTCATACCTTTCTCGCATTGTTTCATTGTTTCGAACATGAGCTGTGGTGTCGTCGGTGCTCTTGTTTGGTCTTGACTGAAAACGGGGGAATTTCTTCTGGGTTGGAATCGGTTTCTTGGCTTTGGTGACGAGGGAAGCTCACAAATTAACGGGGAAAAGAACAGAGGTCCGCTTTTGTTCTAGTTGGGATTGCTACCTGGGACGTTCCTTTTCTTTTCTTTCGATGGAACTGAAAACCGGCGTTCGTGCATACGCCATATGCCGGCGTCTTTCGTGTTATCATCGAATTATGATATGATCACATCCATAATCTACAGCCCTGCATCTCCGGTATTCGCATACATGAAGTGTTACGCCAGAATCAAAACTCCACCTCCAACCTCGAAGCATTACATACAAAGCCAGTTCAACTCCACATTAACTTGACAAAAAAAACACACTGTAAACCATAACGAGGAAGAATAAGAATAAGAATAAATAAACCAACAATTGGAACAAACAGAACAGGGAGTCGACAGTCAGAAGTGAGGGGAAAAAAGTCAATCAATCATCCCAAACAGCACTCTTCGCCTTCTCTTCCTGCTCTTTGAGTTTAGCCTCTTCCTCCTTCTCCTTATTTCGCCGTCTAATCTCCTGCTCCTTTACAGCTCGATCATAAGCCCGCTGTTCCTCCGTCCTCTTGGGCGCCCTAATCCCCAACGCCCCAGCAATCAACCTCCCCGCAACAGCAGTCTGCTTCTCTGGCCTCCGCCCTTGGTCCCAGCCAGACGTAGATGCAGACGTAGATCTAGATCTAGACGCAGGTGACGTTGGTCCATACCCACCGGCCATAGTAGTAACCCACGGCTGCGAAGTCTGCGGTGAAATCGGCGTAGGCGGGGGGTCGAGCGGACCCTCAGCCACGGCGGGAGAAGTGCCCAAGCTATTATCAGAGCTAGCGCCGGTGGATGATGATGTAGGACCGAGATCTTCTAGCTCGCCTCGGGCGTCGGATTCTGAGGATTCGTTGAGCTCATCTTCCCAGGAGTCGGCGACGGCGGGGGCTTTCTTTTTCTTGGTCGGGGCGGTGGTGTTTGTGGAGGTTGTGAGTTTTGGGCGGTGGAGGTCGGTGATGGAGGAGGTTTTTTCGCCTATATGAAGGTCGCGGAGGGAGGATTGGAGTTCGGAGGTTGCTGTTGCTCTTGCTGTTGCTGCTGTTGGAGCTGCGGCTGTGGACATTGGGGATAGTATTAGCAGGGATGATCCTGGACTAGGTATGTATGGATAGTAGCTTAGGGATAAACAAGGGACTAGGAGCTTCCAGGTCGGAGGTTGAGCAGGCCAAGCAAGGAATAGAAAGCGCGAGAGAGGGAAAGAAAGAATGAGAGCAAGATTGACCCTTCGCACCTGGCTTGGGCTTCGTAGCCATCACAACAAACGTCTTTTATACAAAGCAATGATCTTCTAGTCAAATGTCTGGACCGAGTCGATGGAAGTGTGGATGCAGTTATTAATAGTCTGAATGAAATAATGTATGGCGTCAGTCTGGAGTTTGCGGTGTTTCGCTTCGACCCCGCCTTGTTTGGTTGGGCCTTGTGGTTGGGAATGGCGGAAAAAGAATTGGGTCAGAGCTTCATGATTGGAAGTTAAGAGCCCAGACTCCAGATTCAGAATGAGCGCCGGCTTGGACACTGGACTCAGACCAGGCGGCGAGGAGGTCGATTGCGCATCGACAGAGATCTGCCCAGAGGATGACAGGAGAGACCCAAAGGCTGAGGTTCACACAACATACTACATGTTATGCTGAGTCTTAGTTGACACGTACGAACTTGAAATCACTCTGATACAAATATCTCCAAAGACTGAATCTAGCGAGAAACCAGGGTATTTGTCTTTAACAACCCTGTATTCCCCCATACTAGAGGACTGGGAGGGGTAAGGGAACAGCAATATGCTCTGCGGGAGGCGGCTATTTGAGCCAACTTCAATGAACACCCGACGGCTGTTGTAGTTCCGAGAGAAGCTGCCTTTTTATTTCCGAGAGAGCTAATCATCGCATGAAACTCTCTTCTCGAAAAATCCCACCACCTCGGAAATGGAGTCATCCCCAGATTTCCCGAGGTTCATTCCCCCGAGACTCTTATACTCCAATGGAGCTCAATTCATAACTTATTCTATTGTTAGATCATTCATCAACAATAGTGCTTATCCCTTGTTAATGACTTATCCCTTCCAGCGCCATTGTACACCAGCTGTCCACGCTTCCCAATGTCCGGCTTGTGCTCGTTGACGGTGCGGGGGCGGAGAACGCAACTTTTGCGAGCCTTAGTGCGGACCAAGCCTTTTTCCAGCTCGTCACGGAACTGCGATTATGCAGATACGCTTCCGAATCTCAAGATTGGGGCACACACTAGGGTTCTGTTTCAGGGGTTTACTGGTACGACTCGACGATACCGGCCGCTCACATCACTAACTGTGCTACAGGCCGACAGGCCACGGCGAATGTAAAGGAATCTCTGGCATGGGGAACAAAGATTGTCGGAGGTGTAAAGCCTGGTGTAGAGGGCGAACACCTTGGCCTCCCCATTTTCCCATCTGTTAAAGCGGTAGCGGACTTCTCACGATCCGCTTTCTGAGTTCAATACTTATACATCAATGCTAGGCCCAAGAGCGAGCGAAACCAGATGCATCGGCTATCTATGTACCAGGAAACCAGACAGCAAAGGCGATTGAAGAAGCCATCGAGGCTGAGATCTCGCTTGTCGTTGCGGTGGCAGAGCATGTTCCACTCCATGATATTCTCCGGGTAATGAAGTCCTCCCTCAAGAGTTATCATTAACTTATCGAATAACAGCTCCACTCCATCCTCAAGTCTCAGTCTAAAACGAGGCTTGTCGGGGCAAACTGCCCGGGCATAATCTCTGCAATTGGGAAATGTCGAATTGGATTTCAGCCACTGCCTTGCTTTGCACCCGGGAATGTAGGCATTATCGCGAAATCCGGTACTCTAAGTTACGAGACTGTTGCGTCTACTACACGTGCGGGGCTGGGTCAGAGCCTTTGTATCAGCATGGGCGGAGATTCTCTGGCAGGTACCAACTTTGTCGATGCTCTAAAGATCTTTGAAGAAGACCCTGATACAGAGGGAATCATCCTGGTAGGTGAAATCGGCGGCACGGCCGAGATAGATGCGGCAGACTGGATTACGGATTACCACCGCAGAACCACGAATCCCAAGTACGTGCTTCAGTCTCTTCCTTTATACTGGATGCATACTAACGAGAAAGACCGATCATGGCTTTAGTTGGGGGTCGAGAAGCTCCCTCAGGACGGATAATGGGCCACGCTGGAGCCTGGACAGCACCTGGAGAACCAGGACCGGAGGAGAAGTATAAAGCTCTTGAGCGCGCCGGCGCGGTCATGGTTAACCATCCAGAGAAGTTTGGTGAAGGGATGAGGAATCTTCTCACTAACCGGTCCAGCAGTCTCGGTTCAGGCGTAAGTTTCTGTATCTACTGACTTTTCTCTGAATAGTAAGAAATACTAACAACGCAGTTTTCCACCCTCGGAAGCCAGGAAAGAGGCCTTCACACAATGAGACGGGCTGCCCCAACCCGCCAACAATTGCCGCTCTCCCAATCACAATCCCGAACTCTATACATCAAGCAGCCACAGGCCCTCGACATGCTCAAAGAAAAGGCCATCCCGATCAACGAGAGTGCCCAATCAGCTTCAGACCTTCATCTATCCCTCACAATCGACAGGACCGCGCTATCCCCTACACTGATCGCCTCGTCATCCGCCGAATTCGAACCTAGCAGCTCCGCCCGTCTCCCCTTCCCATACACCACGGAGGAATTCAGCGCTTCAGACCCTCTCATTGCAACCATAGTTGCTCAGCTCCAGCTTCCGATCTCAGCACACGGGAAACTCGCAGACCTCATCCAGACGCTTTGGCAGATTTTTAAGCAAAAGGAGGCCTTTGTGCTGGAGGTTCGAGCGAACTATGCTGTCGCAGAAGACTTTTTAGAGGTACGCGGGGCAAGATTCGGATTTGATGACGCTGCTTTTCGAAGCTCGGGACGGCAGGAGGATATCCATAAACTGAGGAACGTCGAGGAGGAAGTACATGAGGAAGTAGAGGCTGAGAAGGATGGGATTGTCTACGTCAAGTACGTTCCCTTCCCCCTCTCCACAAACCAATTCTTCACAGTACGACTCGATATCTCTAACAAAGATACACTCTATATAGACTAGACGGCGAAGGCAGCATCGGAACCCTAGGTAAGATAACCCACCCAAACCCATTCATTGAAAACACCCATTAACAAGAACACTTCATCACCTAGTCAACGGCGCCGGCCTCGCAATGAACACCGTTGACGCGCTCTCTATCCACGGCGGCCACTGTGCCAACTTCCTCGACACAGGCGGCAAAGCTACTTCTGAAACAGTCAAGTCCTCATTCCGAACCATAACCTCCGATGTGCGCGTGAAGGCCATCTTCGTAAATATCTTCGGCGGTCTGACGCGGTGCGATATGATTGCAGAGGGGATTATCATGGCATTTCGGGATTTGGGGATGAGTGTGCCTGTTGTGGTGAGGTTGAGGGGGACGAATGAGGAGAGTGGGCAGAAAATGGTATGTGGAGTTTGAGGTCCTTTCGTTTCGTTCATTCCCTGCTCTTGGAGTTGAGGTATGATGGTGATACTGACTTGCATGTGGTGTAGATTGCTGAGAGTGGGCTTCCGTTGCATGCTTTTGATAGTTTTGAGGATGCGGCGAAGAAGGTGATTAGTCTTGCAAACGGTGGGGAATAGAGGTGGTATATATAGAGAAGTATATATAGATCCACATTTAGATTCAAGATTGGTTCTAAAGAGCTAGTAAATAGAGTATGTACAGACATTGGTATATAACATCTATCTACACGCATGTCTATCCAGCGACTTACTATCATACCATAATCCATAATAACCTACAGCAAAAGAAGAACAAACAAACCCATCTATCTATATCCACATCAACACCCCAGCTTCACGAGAGACAGATAACTAGCAATAAGTTATAGCCCATCTATTCCTTCTTAGCCGGAAGATACCCATTCGCATCCAAATACTCAATAATCTGCCTAACAGCCTCGCGCACCGGCAAATCCACATTCTTCACATGAACCTCCGGCTTCTCAGGCGCCTCATAAGGACTGCTAATCCCCGTAAACTCCTTAATCACCCCTTCGCGCGCCTTCTTATACAACCCCTTCGGATCACGCTGCTCAGCAACCTCAATCGGAACATCAACGTAAACCTCCACAAAAGGCAACCCAGTATCCTCGCCAGGCGTGGGGACCTCATGCAATTTCCTCGCCGTGTCGCGGTCCGCGCGGAACGGTGAGATAAACGACGTGATTGCGATGGTGGCCGAGTCGGCAAAGAGCTTCGCTACCTCTGCGATGCGGCGGATGTTCTCGTTGCGGTCGGCGTCCGAGAAGCCTAGGTCTTTGTTGAGCCCGAAGCGCACATTGTCGCCGTCTAGTCGGTAGGCCGAGACGCCGCGCTCGCGGAGTAGTTGGTGCTCGAGTTCGACGGCAATGGTGGATTTTCCAGAGGCGGAGAGACCCGTTAGCCAAATCGTTAGGCCGCGTTGGTTGCGGAGGGTGCTGCGCTCGGTGCGTGTGAGGGCGGAGGCGTGGAAGGTGATGTTCCTGGGGAGGGGTTAGTTTGGGTGAAACAGTGGTTTCGGGAGTTTTGGTGGGGGGGGGTTATGTACGTGGCCATTTTGAAGGAGTTTCTTTCTGAGGGAATTGGTGTGATTGATGAGGATAGAGGGGAGGGAAAAATGTCACGGAGAGAAGAGGAAGTAGAAGCAGACCGAGACCGGGGTGGGATGGGAGGAGAAAAATAGGGCGGGACGAGAGAAGGATTGGCGGGGCTTCCACCCAGCGCGGGGGATGACAATTACGTACGCTAACTTTCCGAGAGTCCAAGGCTGTCCTCATCCCACGCATGGATGGCGATCGCGAATAATATACTGTCGTTTATAATTACTATGATACTATCAGAGTTTCAGCCGCTTATTAGTGATGGCGACATAAAGGACTAATTGCTCAATTCAGGCTTAGTATACGGTATATGTACGCTACCAACATGCGGGTATTCGGGTTCAGTAACCAACCAGGTAGATATAGACAGAAACAACCCCGGCTGGATCAATTGAATTCGAAATCGTAATACACATAGGCCGTGTACTCTGCGCTACCGCCCTCAACGCCATGCATCTCGTTCGGATCTTCCTTCTTGACCCGGCCCTTCTTGTCCCGTCCGAAAGCGTTCCCAGCTAGGTACGAGTACTTATCGTCGAGGTTCCGCTTAGCCTTGTCGGCGTGTTTCGAGCTCGGTGTCTGCTAGTTATTAGCCTTTGACCATTTGGGTATACTGTGGTTTATTACGTACCTTGACAAGCGTACAGACAAAGTCCAATGGAAGACCGTACCGAAGCACGGTCTCGACGAATACCCGGAGGACGAGTACGTGCACCCATACCATGACGGCCTCGCTCCACGACGTCCGCCCCAGTCGCAGCGTCTCACCCCAGAGCTTGCGCTCGTCGCCGCCCACGCGCTCGACCTCCCGGCGCTCCTCTTCCTTTCCGCCTTCCACGTACTTGAAGTCTCGAGGGACCCATTTTTGCTCGCGGCACTTGTGAATGAACTCTGTGCTGTGCTTGCGGAATGCTGTGACGGCGTACAGGGTGAACTCGCCATCCGAGGCTACCAAATTCGCGGAGCGCGGAACAACCATGGGGGACACAGTCTCGTAGGTCTTGAGGAATTCTTTCACTTGCTGCGCTGGAACGGCAACGAGATGTGTCTCGATGTACTCGGAGTCTCGGACGAGTGCGCGGGGGTCGACTATGGAAGCAAGGGACTTGGTGGATAGGTTTCCTCTGTTCACGTTAGCTGAGACTCACTGTAAGCCCAGAATTTGGGAGTTATCACGTTTGTTTTCGTTGCAGAGTGGTCAGCGTATTCTTAATCTGGTTGTACTGGGAGTATTTTGATCGAAGGTCATTGTCGATGCTCGTAGCCTCCTGCAACGAGTTAGCCTGATAATGCCGATATAAATTTCCGCCAAACTCGCCTTTTGTAAAAGATCAATCAATTCCGATAGGGACTTGTCGGCCCGGTATTTGACTTTATTCCATGAGAACGCCCGGAGATATTGATCCACGGGCTCTACCCTCAATGTCAACATCCACTCCGCAGTATAATCAATCCGAGCCGAACAGAAGGTAGCAACATACTATCATTCACTGTCTTCATCTTCGCGATCTGCGCCTCATCGCCGCCCAGGACATTCTTCAACGCATCGCCGACTTTGCCGACCACGGCCTGGCAAGCAGCCTCTAGTTTGGCTAATTCGTCCGCTTGCTGCACGAGAGCATCGAGGGTACCGATTTTAAATTCGGGGATCGGGAAGGGAGCGACAGAGCCGTTATCCGGAGTGACGGTGTTTGTTATGGCGTCGAGGGCATCGTCGCGGTGGTGCGAGGGGGTGATGGACGAGGGGAGAGAGATGAGGAGGTATTTAGTTGACTTGGACATGGTGGACGGGTTGTCTAGAACTTAGAAGATAAAGAAAGCTATTGCCGCGCCTGACAAGCGGGCCTGGAGCACTTGAGGATGGAAAACTGGGTGTTGGGGTTGGAGTGATGTAGTGTGGGTAGCTGTCTGGTTGGAGTATTGCCCCGAAGCTGTGGGAGGCGGTCGGGACGCTAACACTCCTGGTAGTAGTATAGCCCACCTCAAGCACAACTTTATTTTCTACCGAATTTATAATGTTACTATTATGTGTAGATGGAGTAAATGCGGATTACGTTCAATTCACATACTATACAGAGCAGGCGGTTGACTTCAAGCTCGATGCCATAGGAGTCTTGGTCTAAGTAAAGGTACTCTAAGAAACTAGATATATACAAGAACAGGATTAACGCGAATATCCCCCATTTATACGCTAGATAACGCAAATGATCAATTCCCATCCAGAAAACCACTGTATATGAGGTTGGACCGGTACCTCTAGGTGGCAAATTTGTGCAAGGTCGGACCCTGGAATGTAGTTAGTCACATGGCTGCGAATAGCGGAGTATTTAAGAGAAGAGCGTACAATTGCTGCTGCTTGCTTTGGCTCCACAAACAGGGATTTGGCTTCAACCAGCACATCCGGCTCCTGTCCCTCCTCGGGTAGAGTCTCAATGTGAGCCTCAAGCCAAGCCTTACGGCCTTCCGACTTCACCACCTGCGCGCGCAGGACGAAGTAGGAGTTCGCCATGGCTGGGCGCCGGTAATCAATATTTAAGTTCGCTGTCACGCCAACCTTGTTCGGTAAAACGGGGAAAGCGCATCGTCCCATGCCCTCATCCAGCAGCGTCGCTAGAAACCCGCCATGGACAATGCCTGGATGGCCGGAGACGTTCGGGCCAAGGTAGAAGATGGAGACCAAGGTGTTCGTTTCCTTGTTGTTGAATACAACTGGCGGAACCACGATTCCTCCCGAGTTGGAGAGAGTGCCAGCCGTGAGAGTGCGGCTACGGACCTTCTCTGGAATCTTCAGATACGGCCTTGACTCGGCATAGGCAGGGTCTTCCCGTAACGATACAGACAGAGGATGGTTTTGAATGTGTTCTTCGACCTTCTGGGATAAATCATCCGAGGCAGTGAATGCGGCGAGGGTTTCCTGGTCTGATAGAACTGGAAGAGACATTAGGCCGTAGTATCGACGGAACTGGTATGCGAATCCAGCAGAAAATGCGATTGTAGCGATGGATACGAATCCGAAAAAGCGACGAAGCCGTGAACGTGGTTTAGGGTTTGTATATGTAGTACCTTTGTCCAGGCCCAACCATTAGCAACAATCCATGGTGGATAACAGGGAGATGGAACACACCGCTGGTATGATAAGGGCGTTGAAGAGAACGTGAAGCCAGGGGGGAGCGAGGAAAGCGGGCGAACTTCAAGGCTTTTGTAGAAGGACGAGAAACATGGAGCCTGGTTCCAATTGTAGTGGGGACAGTCCGAATCAACGTTGAGGGCGGCATGGCGACGGAGGGAGATGGGCCCTGGAGGACTTAACGAGAGTGGGCAAAGGAGCTAGCGTAGAGGCGCAGAATAATCAATCAACGACCCATGGAGGAGACCGCGATACAGTTTCAGAGCTCCTTGGCGTGTATTCGCCTGGAACAAGAGATAGGATGCAAGTTCCTGGCCATAGTCGGGAATTTCCATTTTTGAGGCCGAATCGGACGGACTCATCGCCGCCGTGACCGTGATTGGCTGCGGGCACGCCGGCCTTGCAAGAACCTCGGCTCTTTTCTGTTCTGGCTATCCATAAATCCCGCTCCATAATTATTTATGTTGAGGAAGGCAAATTGTTGCTGGCCTGGGAAAGAATCTGGCTAAATATGACAGGAAGTTTTGGGCCTTGATGTTGTTGGGGGCTTGTGCAACTATATCCATGTATAATACGCTTGCTTAATCTGCACAGCATAAAACAACACCCTTGCACCAGATTTATTTGAGCAACTCTCTACTGCTCTCACTGTTACAGCCAATATGGACAAGTCTGAGCCCAACAGATACCTTATGCATTTTAGGCATTATTAATTTCCGAGACTTGACCGGCATTGGTGGGCTCTTTAGCTCAGACAAGGACGAAGGCATGGAATGTCCCGATTAGGAAATGTCACGGGCCTCCTTAGTGTCACCTTCGCCTCGAGAGTTGAATCTTGACTCCTTTTCTCTGCATCCTCCAGTGGCTATCCACCTCGCATCTTAAATAACACCTATTTTCCTTGATGCGGATTCCAGGCGCAATGGCCGCTAGAAGTTGTGTCATGGCCAGGAGGCCTGGATCAACTGATCCCGAATCCCCCCTACAGGCTGCAGACAAGGGCACATCTTCCCTATCTGACTCCGCAGATGGTCGCGGTCCCGGCCGTTGATCGTCAGGGGCGCTTGCTTGATCCAAGATGACTTTCGTTACCTCTGAAATGATCTTCCTGAGTAGGCTGCGAGATACTGGGGAAGTGGCTACCCATTTCCCTCCCCGTTGTGGACATGAACACATACTTGGCCGCATACCAAAGGAGAAACCATCCAACTCTTCACGACACGAGTATTCCACGGACTGATCGATCCCTCATTCCTCCTTCTTCTCACGATTGATTCTCTCGCTCCCAATGTTCCATCTGTTATTTCTCGCACTGCTCCAGGCTGCGCTGGTCAGTAGCACTCCAGCTGTTAATGATTACGATGTGCTACAATACATCAATCCACTCATTGGAAGCACAAATGGAGGTATATATCTCACAAGTGTGCCTAGTTTTTTTCGTGAATGTCTAACTTCGTCAAAGGAAACGTCTTTGCTGGAGCGACCATCCCTTATGGCATGGCCAAGGCCGTGGCCGATACGGACTCTCCTAGTAACCAAGGCGGGTTCACCCTGGATGGCAGTAGAATCACTGGCTTTTCTAGTTTGCACGACTCCGGAACAGGGGGCCAACCCTCCCTTGGAAACTTCCCGCTGTTTCCCTACGTATCATGCACAGATGACCAAGTCAATGGCTGCGTATATCCCAAGAAGACGCGGGGAACGACCTATGTCCCAAATTCTGTCGTGGCCAGCCCTGGGTACTTTGGTTTGACTATGAGTTCTGGTATCCAGGTGGACATGACGGCATCTCATCATACATCTCTTTTCCGCTTCCGGTTTACGTCTAACCAGACTTCCAGTCCCCTCATCCTACTGGATCTTAGTGACTTGTCTGATTCGCGGCAAGATAATGGATCCGTCTTTGTGGATGAGGCCACCGGTCGACTCACAGGCCATGCACGCTTTCTACCGAGCTTCGGCAGTGGCTCGTATGTGCCGTATTTCTGTGCAGACTTCGATACTGACGCAGGGATTCGCGATAACGGGATTTTCGTCAATTCTCGGGCAAGTGCTGATGTGAAAAACCTCACGGTATCTAGGAGCATTAACGGCTACCCTCTTCCGGTCAGTATTTCTTCGTATTATATGGGGCTGTAGCTGACAATGGTAGGCTGGAGGGTTTGTTCGATTCAATCACCGTCAAGCCCACACGATTAAAGCCCGTGTAGGCGTGAGCTTCATCAGTATCGCTCAGGCATGCCAGAATGCTGAAGATGAAATCCCCAGCTTTGATTTTGACGCTACCCGGTCTGCTGCCGTTGGCTTGTGGGCGGAGAAGCTAGCTCCTATCCGTGTGTCCAGGACCGGGGTCAACTCTTCAGTACTTACCAATTTTTATAGTGGAATCTACAGGACCATGGTCAACCCTCAAGATTACACCGGGGAAAACCCGCTGTGGAGAAGCGCAGAGCCTTACTTTGACTCTTTTTACTGGTATGGAAGCCTCCACCACAGAAGAAAATGTGTCTGATGTGATCGATAGTCTCTGGGATTCGTTCCGGTCACAGCTCCCTTTCTTGACAATCATTGATCCTTCAGCTGTGACTAGAATGATTCGCTCATTAATTGATACACAAAGACATCTAGGGTGGCTTCCCGATTGTCGGATGTCTCTGTGTAAAGGTATCCTCCTAACACCGAACGTACAGTCTTTGAACCAGACTGATTTCTGTAGGCTACACACAAGGCGGCTCCAATGCGGATGTGGTGCTTGCTGATGCATATATTAAAGGCCTATCAAATGGTATCAACTGGGAGGACGGATACGCTGCTGTCCAAAAAGATGCTGAGGAAGAGCCTTATGACTGGTCGAATGAAGGCCGTGGAGGATTGGCCAGCTGGAAGTCGCTCAATTACATCCCGGTCGAGGATCTCGATTATATGGGCTTTGGGACGATGACACGGAGCATCTCTCGTACTCTGGAGTATTCCTACAATGATTTTACCATTGCGCAAATGGCTCGTGGCCTCAACAGAACAGGAGATGCCGAAAGATACGAAGAGACATCTAGATACTGGCAGAATCTTTTCAGAGCCGACCAGACCTCTTTCATCTCTGGCACCGACACCGGCTTTAGAGGCTTCTTCCAACCGAAGCATCTTAACGGTACATGGGGATACCAGGTTTGTAGAACGTTTCTTTATCGGTCCTGTGAGATTTGTATTCGAAGCTTTTTCTAACGTGGCCTGTAGGATCCGATAACATGCTCCAACATCGATGGAAGTAACCGAGCCTGTTCATTGCAAAACACAGGCGCAGAAACTTTTGAGTCTAGCATCTGGGAATATCAATTGTAGGTCACTCCTTCTCTGCCTCGTATCTTTAAGTTCTGCTGCTTAGTATGTAGCTTCACGCCTCACGACATGTCCATCCTCATCACTCTCCTCGGCGGCCCTGCGCAATTCACCCGGCGTCTCGATTTCCTCCACGACCAAAACATCACCTACATTGGCAACGAACCCTCCTTTCTCACCGTCTTCCAATACCACTACGCTGGCCGACCCGGGAAATCCACCGCCCGCGCCCACTTCTACATTCCGCGCTTCTTCAACCCCACCCCTGCAGGCCTCCCAGGTAACGATGACTCGGGCGCCATGGGCTCATTCGTCGCAATGACCATGATGGGATTCTTCCCAAACCCGGGTCAAAATGTGTATCTGATTACTGCACCTTTCTTCGAATCGGTTGACATCAAAAGTCCCGTCACGGGGCGGACAGCAAGAGTGAGAGCGGTTAATTTTGATGCTACTTACCAGAATATATATATTCAGTCTGCGACGCTTGATGGAAAGCCCTATTCCAAGAGCTGGATTAACCATGAGTTTTTTACGCAGGGAGGTGAGCTTGTTCTTGTTTTGGGAAGGAATGAGAGTAATTGGGGGATGGGCGTTGATGACCTTCCACCCTCTTTGTCGGTGAATGTTCTTGAACCTTTGAGTCCTCAACTTTAGGTCCTCAATATGTTCTGTTTGTCCATTGTTACACTGGATTATTTACGTTTCTGAGGTTATGGGAAGATAGTCCGTCTATATGCATAATGTCTTAGGGTCTTCGTGAACACGTGACAAGATTTGTACTGGCGGGATACTTGTTTGTCAAATTTCTGTGGAAACTTGGGAACTGCTATTTCCGGATTCGGCCCGACATGGTGCCGCTTTTTGCTCTACGTTCTCGACCCGCAGCGAGGTCAAGTTAAAAGGTGTATTGAAATTTATGGTATTGAGATATGGCGCTTGCCCTTCTCTTGCTTCCGGCCAGATTGCCACTGAGAGCCAGGCTCAGTTTCTTGAATCAAGAAGAAGAGTTGCCCCTAGCCCTTATTGGCTCGCAGGAGCGATCTACGTAAAGAGTAACTGACGCCCAGTCCTTACCAAGGCTATTTTGGTGGAGATGCATGCCAGCAAGCCTTGAGAACTTTCAGACCAGTCTTGCCAAGATGCGGCTTGAGTATCAAGTGTAAGCTCCCAACACCTCACAGAAGGATAGCCCGTACAGTTAACAAATATCCAGAATTATGCAATCCGGTATTGTTCAGTTTGTTATTCACTAATGATCACGTACAGCGACCCGCCTACCTGAGCAGCTTGGAATGTGGTGATAAAAGGTCAAAAAGGCATATAGTTAGGGATACGCAACATGCCATACAGACCAGAGTTAGGAGTTCAACACCTTAAATCTATCTGTTCTTCTTGATATTGGGTCACCTGTGTGAGCCGCAGTATATAACACTGCAGTGAGAGGTCGGGAAACGTGAGATATTGTAGTAGAACTAATCGCTGGCTTCCTAAACATGTCAGTGCGTCATGTCTTCCCGCGACCTAGGTGGTTACAGGGTATGCGGGTGCCAGAGGCGCCCACAGACCTCGTGGTCAACAACGCTCTATTGCATTGCAACGTCTAACATCGGCGGGCTCGCCGAGGCTGTTGCTGGCTGTCTTGTACTCTTGTACTTGCGAAACAACCGGGGACCCGAGTCGTATTGCTTGGTTTCCAGGTTCATTTTGATATATACTGGCTCCTAGCCTCCTAAATTTTGGAAGAAGGAGCAGGTTCCGGGGGATTATCATGACCCCTATATAGCGTTAGCCCTGTTAGTGTACCGTAAGACCCCAGTGATGCGGGCGCGTTTATCCGAGAAAAGCGCCAGCGCTTAGTGTTTACACGGCACGGCCGTTCAACGATAGACATCCATTGAGATTACGTCCAAAAAAACATGCCGGGTTGCTGTATGGAGGTAACTTCTATCTGCGCATGACCTTATCACTAGCCACTCAGGGGTCTTACACGAGCAACCCCTCCCACGCTAGGCGCAACCTGCTCTGGGACGTTTAGGATCCTCCGAGCCTTGCGCAAGGACCATAGAGGAGCAATCATGCCTGCCCGCATTTGGGTATGAGCAGTGAGACTCGGAGCCTCACGGAAGATCTCCCGTGCTTGACGTGTCAGATGTCATAGAAATCTCAACCACGAGGCCGTACTACTGCGGCCAGAAATGGCTCTATTGCTTCCATTGGGGAAGGTTGCCTGCCCTCTTTGATGCGGTTGCCGTACGCCACCGGCGCCAAATCCCAAAGACGACAGGGAACACATTAGCACTAACATCTTGAAAGCGTCTGATAGGAGAGTGATAACGCATTGTGTGTCACGTCCTTTGTATCCAAGGGAGCATGACGTGTTTATCTCAGACGACACCGACACCGACACCGACACCGAGCAAGGAGGAAGAGCCAGGCTGAGCGGGGTTAGTAGGACGAGTGGTGTTACGGGCGAAGAAGTGATAAAAGGTCAGTCCTGCCCTGAACTTTCCTGTTGACCAGTCGAGCCCTCCCAAAGCAAATTCCACGTCTCACGAGTTTTGATACTTACTCAACTTCCAACTATATCCAGTAAGTGGATAGTTACCTAATCAGCTGGCCGAGATATGACATGGTTTTGGGTGTATCGGATGAAGAGAAAGGGGACGGTAGCTGCCGGGACGATATAGCATTCCATGAGTAATCTACCTCCACATCCATGCTGCGCCTCATCTAAGCAATGGGTGGTAGTGTCCAGCGGGTTTATTCCCTGCTTCGACCAGCATAATTACTCACGGAAGCCAGTGTAAGTACTGCTCCGCGGCTTGGACATGTGGGAAGTGCGAATGTTGCGATGATCATTGTCATTGCTGAGCTCTTGTATGGGTCAAGTATGAAGACTACGACAAGCCTGGGCTTCTGGCATTTTCGTTCGGGGATAGGGGGAAAGCACGGCCTATTCTGTTAAAGTAGTCCGCGTAGCGACGGAAAGGATGAGAAGAAAGTCATGATTCAACATCGTGTCCTGCCTGGATGGCTGGATGGTTATTTGTTTATTCCAGTTTCTTCTGTAACCGTCACGCATTTATTCTTAGCTACCAGGAAAGGCATTCTTTTTTGACATTGGGGTCACCTTGACCTTGGGGTATGATGATGGAAGTTTCACTAACGTAAGAATTGGCGTTCTCCAAGCCCCTCTCCTATGCTGCCTGCTGCATGGCTAGCCATTCCTCGTGCCTCTTCTTCTGTTTCTCCCACTCTTTGACCAGCTTCTTGCGCCTGTTCTTGGTCAACACATTCCCTGATGCGTCCACGGTTGGGATACCGCTTTCGTCACATTCCGAAAACTCGTCCGAGGTCCTGAAAATCAGCAAGGGGTCGATCTTGGCGCGCCCGCGGAGCTCCTTCTCCCTCTCAGCCTCTCTGGCTTCCTGTTCCAACTTGGCGTTTGCCTTGGCAGTGCCAGCTGAGTCCCGCTCCGCGCGCGCTTCTATAAGCAACTTATCGAGTGGTCGTACCAAAGCAGGCTGAGGGTTGTTGCGGTCTTCGAGATAAATGCCTAGGTTCCAGAGATGCACATCTCGGAGCTGGTCGCATAAGGCTAGCAGGTCCTTTGCTGGCGCTTGCTGGGCCGCTAGTGTCTTGACGTTGGTGCGAAACTGCTGGAGTACCTCGTCATATGATTTGGACTCCTGTACCACTTTTGTTGACTCCGCACCCGTGATATCATCAGCGAGCTTTGCTATAGCTGTGTGATCAACAGAGCCCAAACAGGCCAAGGTTCGGACCTTGTCACGCAACTGAGACGCAGGGTAGATATAGGGTTTTGCTGGCGTGGGAATATCAAGGCCCGACCACCCTATACGGTCCAGGTTGCTGAGATCCTCCTCCGGATCCAAGCCGAATATGGTGACGATGCGCGTTACCCACCGTGCTAGGGAAATGACTGTCTGATCTGAAAGTTCCTCAGCCGAGTTAACTTCGGTGACAAGATCAGAAAGAATTCTCATGACGGCTGAGGTGTTGAAGGAGTCGCAAAGAGCGGCATCAACATCAGCCTTTGCCTTGTCCAAGGCGCTTAATAATTGCTGGTCAGCAAGGCTATGCTCTTGTAATATTATAGTACCGGTACTGGAATGTTTCCACAAGTCCAAGCTCTTTAAAAAGAAGTTATTAAGCTTGCCTTCCCAGCTGACTACCGCCTTTATAAGCTCGCCTGTTACCTCAATACTGTCCTGCCAAGGCATAAGAAGGAAGCAAATTCGGAGAGAGCGGGCACTCCACTCCTTTTGTGAGAGAACTGTTCTGATAGTTGTATAGTTCTTGAGACTCTTGCTCATCTTCAAGCCTCGAATCCTATAAACTGTTAGCGCTCTGTACACGAAAACGGCATCTGTAACATGTTACCTTAGTTGGCCCATGTGAATAAAATATTTTGTCCACTGGACTGGGCAGCCTGGAGTCGACCAGAAAGCTTCCGACTGTGCGAGCTCGTTGTCATGATGGGGGAAACGAAGGTCAACACCACCAGAATGGATGTCAATTATCTTCCCAATCACCTCGGAGGTCATTGCAGAGCATTCAATATGCCACCCCGGCCGCCCATTACCCCATGGACTGGGCCATGCTGGCTCGCCTTGCTTGCTAGCCTTCCATAATGCAAAATGGTTCTCACTCCGCTTCATCGACCTTCCCTTGGACAGCGAACCTTCACCATCTACTTGAAGGGCACGGTTGTTCTTATTCCATGGTTCCAGCCGAGAGTAGCTGTGCCCAGCCTTCTCAAATAAGTCAATATTAAAATACACGGAGCCGTCAGGTGTAGCATAACCAAACCCGTTTGCCACAATCTTCTCCACGAAGCGGACAATCTGAGGGACATACTCAGTCACTCGAGTTAGTTTATCTGGAGGCAGAACATTAAGCGCACTCATGTCCTCGAAAAAGCGGCGTTCAAATTTCTGGCTCAACTCCAGGTATATCTTGTGATTATTGGAGTCTATCCCTGCGCCATACAAGGAATCAAGATACGGAAGCAGGATATTATCTGTCTGGCGGAATAATTCAGGCAACTTTCCTTGAGCTTGCAAGGCCTCAGCGGCTGACCTTGCTGTTCTAATGTGTGCTCTTAATAGCAGTTCGGCGACAGTAACAGCTTGACCCTGTTCTGCTGTCGCAGAGTCGGCCAACGGTGGTTCCTTATATGCCTCGTCTGCTGCTTCGGAAAAAGTCTCCGGGCTCGTATCCGAGGGTAGAGACGGAAGGTTCTTGCCGATGTAGCGCTGGAACGCGGCTTTAGTCTCCGCTAAAACCAAATCGCTCACAAAGTTGTCCTTAGAAGCGCGTGAGTAGGTACTGCTGGCGAGCCTGGAGGATGATCTTGTCGTCAATATCAGTTGTATTCATAACAAATTTGACACGGAAGCCAAAGTAGTCCTGCATAATACGGCGGATAATGTCTGTTGAGATATAATTCTTTGCATGGCCCAAGTGGCCATCTTCATACACTGTCGGGCCACAGGCGTACCACGTCACCACTTTCCCTGTTGGATCAAGTGGGACAAAGTCATCCTTGCTCCTTGTAAGGCTGTTGTAGACCTTTAGTCGGGGCAGATCAACATCAGGTCGGGCCTGAGGGGCAATCCAAGGCGGCTGTTTGCGACCGTCGAAAGCCATGCTGCGTGCGCTCAACTATTTGAGATTGAGCTTGTCAGCGTCAAAGATTATGTTTCCGAAGGGAAAAAAAAAAGGGAGGAGATACTTTTAGTAGAGGAAAAGAGACAGCTCGGCTCAGCGGTGTGACAGTACAGGTGTTCCTGGTCCAATTCTTTTAGCTGTTGAGTGTGGCTCTTGAGGCAGGAATGACTCACCGGAGCAATCTCATCCACAGCGCTTGGCAAACCTCGAATCGAGGAAGTGATCAAGAGCGAACTATGTGTGATATGACAGGTCTGCGAGGCGCAGATGATCCGACTAACAACATGTTGAGTAACTCAAGATGTGATGAATGGAGGCAAGGTAATCGTGATGCGCGTTATAAAGTGCAATGTGGATGTGGTGGATTGATTGTGGGCCGTGATAGAGTTGCTGCCCGCATCAACCAGAACTTAATAAAGTTAGTTATTATGTGTAACTAAACTAGCGCGATCAGTACACAAGTGGTTTCTGCATACCTAGCGGCCACTTCAATACACTTGAAACGCCAATTTGCAAACCTTTGGAGGGACAGTAGACCAGAGGCAAAGCAGCTGGGACTGGATATGATGAGAAGAAATGGGAAGAGAGAGAGCATTCTCATTTGAGAGTGCACGGCCAGGCTTATATAGAAGGGGGGTGTATTGTTGGGGGATGTAGCTTGGCGTGGTTTGAAAATAACTCGGCGTGGTTAGAATTGGACCCACCATGTTATTGCCACTAATCCCACCTCTACCTACAAGGTTCCCTTTACAAGGCATGAATTGTTTTTAATGATATTTTTCGCATTTTTGACTCAGTTGAAGGTCCCAAAAAAAGTAAGGAAATACGTAGCAAAAGCCTGCTAAGGGTTGAACCCAAACAACAAAGGCCACAGCTCTCAACCATAACAACAGTTAATATATACATCTGTCATCTCAACAACGCACCATAATCATAACAAAACATCTACCTCGCTGTTGAAGAACCCAGCCGAACCACCTCAAACAAGAATAAAAATGAAAAGCGAACTAAGGCTTCCGATAAAACTTACTCTCCACCCACGGCATACCCACAACTGTGGCCTTCCTCACCTTATTCCTGACAACAACCGCAACCTCCGTCCCCTTCTTATGAAACCCCTGATTAATATATCCCATGGCAATATTAGTTCCGCCGAGCGACGGACTCGGCAGACCAGAGGTAATAACACCGATCTGGGTCTTCGATTCGTCATTCGCGTCAACGACAATAG
Organism: Aspergillus asperescens; assembly: GCA_027569075.1. Lineage (NCBI taxonomy): Eukaryota > Fungi > Ascomycota > Eurotiomycetes > Eurotiales > Aspergillaceae > Aspergillus > Aspergillus asperescens. Next base: position 14,465 of record JAPDEH010000123.1, on the reverse strand, counting down.
CGCCCTCGCGCGCAGGCGAGCCTTTTTCAATCGTGAATCCAACGCGGCGCTGCGTGAGGTTCTTTGATGGGGAAGAGAGCTGGGGGAGGATTACGGAGGCTCCGTTGAAGGTGGATAAGGGTGAGGATGGGTCGCGGCGGTCTTTGCCGATGATCCAGCCTAGGCCTGCGACGGCGGGAGTTTGGGAGGTTGAGATGTCGTGGCCGTAGAGGCACATTCCGGCTTCAAGGCGGAGGGAGTCGCGGGCTGCGAGGCCGGCGAGACGGACGGTGGGGTTTGAGAGAAGGAGGTCGGTTATTGTTGTTGGGGAGACCGAGGGAGGGATGGAGATTTCGAAGCCATCTTCGCCTGTATAGCCGGTTCGGGTGATGAGGAGAGGTTCTGGGGTTGGGGCGCCTGTGGGGAGGGTGAGGTGGAGGGAGCGGCAGTTGCCGAAGTAGAGGGTGCGTAGGTCGGAGCTGGCTGAGTCTGTGGTGGTGGTGTCGATGAGGGGTTGGAGGGCGGCGGCGGCTTGAGGGCCCTGGAGGGCGACGAGGGAGTGGTCGGAGAAGATCTCCCAGGTGATGTCCTTTTCGGCGCCGTGGGCGGCTTTGAAGGCGTCGATTTCGGCGGTTAGGAAGGCGAGGTCTTCGTCGCGGCGGCCGGCGTTGGTGACGACGTAGAAGGTGTCGTGGGATAGGCGGGTGATGATGGTGTCGTCGACTATGCCGCCGGTCCCGGGCTCAAGGAGGCAAGACAGTGTGGAAGTGTTATCCTGGAGCTTGTCGAGGGACGAGGGTGTAACCTTCATGAGTAGGTCCTGAGCGCCTGGTCCGCTAAGTCGATGTTGAACCCTGAAACACCGCGTGAGTGACTTATTACAACTTAATTCAGAGGGAGGATGGCATACATATGACCGACGTCAAACAAGCTCGCCTTTTCTCTGGTCCACTTGTGGCTCTCGACATGGCTGAGATTGGAATACTGGAGGGGCATGGAGAACCCCGCGAAGGGCACCATTTTGGCACCGTTGGCGACGTGTAAATCATAGAGCTGGGTCTTTCGCAGAGAGCCGGATGGCGCCTCAGATGAGGCATATCTCACCCCATTGGCGACGGGCAGAGTGCCAGCAATAGAGCGCCCCGAAGCTGGAGAGCGGAGAGTGCGGCGGACTTGCGGAGAAGCAAGCTGGCGCGGGACGACAGTCAAAGCGCCATTGACACCGACAGAGGTGTGCTGAGCAATGGATCTCGCTCCGAGAAGGCGAATACCTCGTTGTAGGGGCCGTACAGCAGACATAATTGATATATTTGCGAGATTGAATGTAGGAAGGTGTGGAGAGGGAAGAAATCGGGCAAAACAGTTCACAAAAGGCATCATAGGAGCCGGTAAAGTCACGTGTGATAGGGAAATCCCGCGGAGCTGATAAGATAAGACCCCACTATGCGGGTGGTATCGTTAACACCGATAAGGTCGCCTGATCAAGTCTGGCACTAGTCAACTTTTGCAATTTATTCAATTTTTTGACTGGTGTACACAGTAACTAACTATATACACATCCTACGATTATATATTTCTTACAATAACAACTACGTCGTCTACGGCTTTCTATCGTCTACACTTGTTAGGTTAGATTGGTCTGCGCGACTTGTCCAGCTGTTAAGGGCAGGTTTCCCCCATAGTTGAGAGACAACTGTATGGGCAGCTCCCCCGCTGAACACCAATCCACAGAGCATCAAGCTCCTGAGCATTCTTGTATTAATTAAAAATTCAACATATGGTATCACTTCAGCCGATCATAGTGTCATCAAAAACACATTTCCAGCCAAATATCAAAACAGAAAATAAAATGCGGGAAGCAAATCGTCCAAATACTGATCAAAGTCCGTTATCAGCACATGAGAAAGCACTTCCCACGGTCCCAGCTCTGTAATTTAGGATCACACTCTCAATGGACGCCTAAGACAAGATATATATGTTAGTAATATGCTTCGTGGTATATAAAAAAGCACGGGTGTAACATACGTAGGTTCCAGGGCCTAGGAAGTAGACGCCGATGCAGATTAAACCGACATTCGAAATTGCGCCGATCCAGCCTCGGATGCCTCGTTTCCTATAGAAACCCGGTCCGTGATCGTCGTATCTCATGCGAAGGTAGGCGACGCCCCAGAAGATGAAACCGAAGAACGAATCGAACAGCGAACTCATGATGGAAAGGAGATCCGAGAAGAAAGGAATGACCTGGGAAATGATGAAGGCCAGGGTCCACAGGACCACAAGAATACCAATCCAGCTCACCCAGCCGATAAAGGTATGGTTACCCTTATGGCGAGTTCCTTCGAAAATGCGGAAGAAGATGAAGCGGGCGGAGACGGAGGCATACAGGACGCCTAGGAAGATGATGGTGGGGACCATGAATGAAAAGGCGATTTTCTTGTACACTTCGTCGCCGATTGAACCAAACGCGGGACTTGTCATATACTGATTTCCGGTGTAAGCGTATACAATGGATCCGACCAAGCTGAAGACGATGATTTCCGCAATGGTGACGGCGGTAACGGATTTCCAAAAATCCTTCGGCTCCTTCATCTCGGCGATAAAACTAGGCAGCGTGATCTGGCCGATGAAGGTATAGCTGATATTCAAAAAAGCGTTCATTCCCGCGACGAACGTAGTCCCGGATGCGGGGATGACCTTGACAATGGGGTCGCCATCTGCTGGGCTGTATTTTGCTGGATGATCTTCGATGGCGGAGAAAATAACGGCCAATAGAACGGACACGAATGTGGCGAACGCTGATATTGTTGCGACCTTGGACAATGTGTTGAATGTACGGGGGATCGAACATATTATAGATATTAGCGCTGTGACGAGGGCAAACACAATGGAGCAGGTTCCATGGTTTGAAATCGTGTTGAGATACTCGGCACCAACCAAGCAGTGCAAGGCCTAGAAAAATGTTAGAAGGTACCCCGTTGAATGATGAGGTCACCTGGAGATAAATACCTGGATAAATGTATTGTTCAACAAAAACATGATCGCGGTCAGGTACCAAACAACTCGCGACCCCCAGAACAGGTGTTGGCCGATGTCGCAAACATCGCGAATATGCGGATGGCGCAGGCAAAATCTCCTGTGTACTAAAATCAGTTCCGAGTCGCAATTGTATAGCGAATGGGAGACAGGCGCACCATATAATGAGCGATGTATAGAGAACGACGCCTGCAATAAACAGGGTCAAGATCAAGCCTGGAACAAGACCGAGGACGGAATACGACCAAGGGAAGGACATCATAGCCAGACAGATATACTCAGAGAAGAGCAGCGCGGCCGTCTACCGGACAGCCGTTAGCATGATAAGCACTGCCTGGAGTCGCTGCCCTGTCGTAACCAGAGAATTCGCACACACCTTCTGCCAGCTACAAGTCCGATACTTGATCGAGTTATCAGCTTCCAATTCAATTTGTCTGCCGACCTCCCCCGAATCTGAATCGGAAAATCCTCCCAGAGCTTGGGGTTGTCTCTCCAGATCCTTGTCCTTTATCCTCTCGGTGGAATTGTCAGAGACCGACACGCGGTCGAACTCTGGTTTGGTTGCAGCGAATCCCGCCATTTTATCGAGCGGACAAATCGGCGGTGGAAGGATCGAACAGAGTAGAGTAAAGAAAAGTAGTTTTGAGCGTTCGGAGGCATGTACCGCTTTTCTGTGGTTGAATTAGGACTGGATGCAGGTCAGTATACTGTAGAGTATGAGGGTAAGCTCTGTGTGGGGACGGGAGTATGAGAATGAGCAAGAGGGGAATATAAAAGCACCCAAGGCTTACCTCTGCCAGATAAAGCCAAGAAAACTAGGATCAGAAAAATCTGTTGAGAGAAGAAAAAGGCGAAGGCGAGAGAAAGAGTGGAATCAGAATCAACTGTGGATAGCTGAGAGTAAGCTGGCTAAGGAATAAGATGCTGAGCCAGGAGATGAGGAGAGACTCAGCCAGTCTACCAACCAGATCCTATCGGAACCACTAATGATGAATGATGGAGCGGCACCAGGCTGGGCGCAGGATTTAAGTGAATTTAGTCTTGGGAAAAGCAAAGCCAAGCGGCGACGCCGAAGCATGGAAAGGCTTGAGATGCTTGGGGCCTTGGACAGAGTAGAAGAGTAGTTTACTGCGCGGATGAAGGCTTTGGAGATGGTTTGCATGATTAGGGATTGGACTGTCAGGAAGTTCTCTACGCGCTCCCGACCAAATGGAGCTTTCCTCCTGTTCCTATCAATAAAATTCACATCCAAACTCACAGACATGACTGACGCTGGTTGCAATTCCGGACGAGAAGCTGGCAGGAGTGAACTGGGGGGAGTTGATCAGCGCCCCGATGGCGAAGGCGGGTCATGAGTCCATGACGTGCTCGGCCAGACCTGTACAGACTCGACCCTGAATGCCTAGGACAGGGATGTTTAGGTAACTAATAAAAAAGCAAGGAATGAACGCTCGCATTCACGATCTGAATCTGTGTTCGTCGCATGGATGGCTGGAGTGTAACCCAAGACCGTTCAGGGCCCGTTGGCGGAAACCTCCGACCCGCATCCATCCATGGTCCAAGTGCTCTGAGTTTGACTGCGTTGCACAGTCAGAGATTTATCGAACCAAGATGATGCGATTATTATTTTGTGGCTTCGAATCCCCGCGCGAAGATGGGCGAGTTTTCAAGTTTTCGAATTTTCGCTCAGAAAATGCCAATGCCCAAGCTTTATGGCGTTTTTGCTTCAGTTGATGGCGCCATAGTAGTGGGATCAAGGGGATGATGTAATTGGCGCCCCAGCAATTGCTTCATTGTGACACACGCCCACAAAAGGTGGAGGGTCCCTGGGCCCTGCTCGGCTCTGGAGTCGTCCATGGTCCCCACGTCTGCTAAGCTAATCTCAACCTTTGATTGGGGTCGCGTCACTCGCGTGGGTAGCAACTTACCAAGCCGAGGCAGACGAAGCAAGGAGCCATGCCACGCTCATGTCACATCAGATGATCAGACAACAACTGATATCTACTGATATCTACGTATAACACACAGAGTGACTAAAAAACAGAAGATTCCATCGTGGATATATGCGAAATGGCCTCGGATAGTAGATACACGTAATCGGAAGTAATCCCTACATCCCCTCGTCCTCCCCAGCAAGCAGAGCCGCATAGTCGTCTGCTGACGCGAATGTCGGCAGGTGCTTGAGCTTGCGTCTCTTGTTCCGATCGGCTTTGTCGTCTGCTTTCGGGAGTTCCACACCTCCCAGTTCGACATCCGACGGTAAGTCCTCATCGCTGTCGACGAACGCTTCTTCGTCTGAAACATCCATGTCAAACGCATCTTCTTCATCCTCGGGCTCCTCCTTGGAAGCTCTGCCCTTGGCTTTCTTAGTCGGGGCTTCTTCAAGGTCCTCCATCTCTTCATCCGATTCGTCGTTGAAGATAACCTCGTCGTCATCTCCACCCTCTTCATCAGACTTGTCATATGCCGACTCGAGGTCGTCCAGGTCAAGGTCATCATCACTGTCCTCTGCACCGTCCAACTCTGGCCTCGAGTCAACCAGCGCCTTCCAGATCTCCGACTCTGGCTCGCTGAGGTCGTCCTCGTCATCCACGTCGCCCTCTTCATCTCGCTCAACGGGATCCTTAGTAGTCTTCTTCTTCTTCTGAGCCTTCTCCTTATCCTTGCCGAGTCGGCTGAAGTACTCGTGGAAGAAGGCATCCTCTGCTGACACATCTTCGGTCTTCTGCTTCCAGAACGCCTCTGAGTTGAGAGGCAATTGTTGGCCGTGTTTACCGGCAGTCACTAGTCTGTCCTTCGCGTCACTGCCAGCAAGTGGCTGCATGAGCGAAGACCCACGCGTAGCTGCCGCCGCCTTGGGCGTTCTGTAGACAAACCGATCCAAGAAATGTGTCAATGTATGTATCGTCATGTCAGGCTTTCCACTCATTGGCTTGTTTTCTAGCAGTTGAGCTGCATTGAATGAAACGGACGGGTGAAAGTGAGATAGGTAAGGGAGCTATAGGACCGTAAGCATTCGAATAGTTTACCAATAGCTGTAGAAGAACAGGAAAAGAAAACTCACCATTTCCCAGATACATGCCTTGTCGGCATTGCTGTGCTCTGGATCTCTCTTACGAGGATCGTAGCCGTTGAGTGGCTTGGGCTTTTGCTCGGGAACTTCCGGCTGTTGCTGATCCTCATCATCCTCATCAGGAACATCTCTGAATACCTCTTCTTCATCACTCTCGTTGTCTTCTGGTTGGTCGTAAAGAGTTTGCAGACTGATGAAAGTCTTCTCCAGTTCGCGGATTAGATAGAAAACTCCACAGATGAACGCGGGCTGGTGCAGTCCAAGGACCTGAACAATGCGCTTCACAAATGCCTTGATCCGCCGAACATTTACGTCGTTCTTGAGAGCCTTGAATAGGATGTTAAGATACATAGACTGCTTCGAGGATGTGGCCACTCGGGGATCGAGTAGAGATTCGTAAAGAGTCCGGTAGAAGCGATCGCTGGATACTTGATGAGTCGATGTCAACTGCTGAATCAGCATCAAAGCCTGGATACTGGTGTTGAAGTTCGATGAGTGCGTGATGCGGAAGAGGGTCTCGATGTGCTTCGATAACCTGTTAAGCGTTAGTTGTAGTTCCAACTTTCAACGTCTAAAACCAACAACATACCTCTCAGTGTTTGAGCTCGTGAATGGATAAGCTCTGTTCACACCAGTCAATACCGCAGAGACTAACTTGTCCTGCATTTCCTCACTCTGGATCTCAGAGTTGTCCTTTTCCTTCGCGCTCTGTTTCTTATCATTGCCCTTGCTATGTTTCTTCTCGCCTTTGAATTTGCGGGGTTTGGGCTTCAGCAATGCGACGAAAAGTGAAAAGTAGATGTCAAGCAATTGGACCCCGACTTCCTCCTCTCTGCCGCTCAGCACAGTCTGGTTCAGGGTGATGATGGAATAGTACTTGGCGTGTTGGCTTTGACCGGATCGGAAAAGAACTTCTTCAACCGCCTTGATGATAGTTGGCTTCATCAACGGGTGCGACTGCTCAAGTTGCAGAAGTAGAAACGACGCTCGGGATGCAATCTTCTTAGACGTGTCACCAAGTTTGTTGACAAGAAGTCTCAGCAGGTTGGCTTCTTGTTCTGGTTTCTCCTTGAGAAGCTCAAAGACATAGCTGACCGCTCTGGTACGAGAGAATTCAATCTCATCATTGCACCACACTTCCAGGATTTTCAGTACTTCAAAGTACTGGTCTTTGAGAAAGTGCTCGTATGCCCATACAATCAGGTGGCTGTTCTTGAGGCCACCAGGAAGGGCAGATCCTTCGGACCATTTGCTCCCCGCACCTTGGAATGCGGCGACCAGAGCTGGTTGGTTCGCGAATGCGCGAAGCCGGCGATCGTTCGGGAGCAATGTACCCTGCGCAAACATATCTTTCAGAGAGCCGAGGACCTCAACCGCCTGGGCACGGCTACGCTTCTTTCCAAGAGTGACCAGGTTCTCTAAAGATTTAGTGTTGTGCAAGGGCGACTCTTGTACGGCCAGCGTCAAAGCCGAAATCTTATCACTGAGGGTACCAGTGGTCATGATGGTGCTGTAGAACTTGTATGATGATGATGCCGAGGCCTGTTGAGCCTCCCCGTACATCTTGTTCTCTTGTTCAAGTAACGAAACGGCGTAATTATACACGCGGTCCGCTAGGTGCAGGGGAAGTCCAGCAGTTTGTTTTGTAGTGATTGAGGGGAGGTTCGTCATGTACCAATCAGACCTAGGTAGGACGCTCTAAGCATTTCAGTTAGTATATAGTTGCCAAGTCAGAAGTGATTACACTCACAAGCTTCGAGAACTCTTTAGGGAAGATGGTTTCCGGCACGGTCTCTTTGACTTCCTTCTTCGTCGGCTTCTTGACGTCCTGAGCGGGGGCTTCCTCATCTGAGGAATTATCTTCTGGGTCGAGCTGTTCATCAACAGACTCAGACTCGTCTCCCTCTTCATCTTCCTCCTCCTCTACATCTTCATCTGCAATATCATCGGGAACAACTTGACCGGCAGCGGCGAGCATACTCGACAGCTCTTTTCGTAGCAAATCCTCGGCTGACCCCTGTGGTTTCTTGGAGGATTTCGTGTCCCCCACCTCCACCTCGGACTCTGAATCGATTCCCGCAAGCAGCTCGAAATCTTCCTCAGTTCCTCCGAGAGCCAAAATTTCCTGCCGGAGAGTATCATTCTCATCCACCTTATCCGAACTGGATTTTTGCGTTTTCCCATCCGCCTTTTTCTCATATCTAGCAATCACATCACCGTTGCGATCCCGCTTCTTGCCCTTGACGTTCTTGTCGGAGTTGGATCCGGATTTTGAACCGGACTTCGTAGCAGTATCCTTGGTGTTCTTCGCATCTGCAGCAGGGGCCGCCTTCGATTTATCGTTCTTCGATTTCTGTTTCGTAGCACCGTCTTTCAACCTCTGCTCGATCTTTTGGCGGAGGCCCGCAAAGGCACTCTCCGGAATAACATCGGCTCCAGGGTTGGAAGCATTGTCGGCGACAACACCTTTGACAGGGATCAAATTTGCCCCAGTCGTGCGCTCATTCGAGCGCTTTCCCTTGCCTTTAACCATGATGGGGATCTTGGCTGGTAGGCTGCTGAGGTTCGACCGTATACCTTGTTTCTTTTTTTGTGCTCCTCCCTCACTTTTTTTTTTCTGCCGCTCGAAATTGGTTCCGCCTAGACTGTCGGAATAAAGTACTGCCGGATGCCGACCACATTTCTTGATGCATCAGCCGGTTTGTTGTATCTACATCGCAAAGCCCGAATAGTACAAGTTTCTTTCCTTTGAACATTTTGGGCTTTTTTGGGGGATCCCAGGTATATCTTGCATTGTGGGTGCGATTGAACTACGAGGAATTCATGATATCTGGGTTTCGCCCGGCTGCGGGCCGGTTCCTGAGGCCATCCCAAGCATACACATGGAATTTACGACTATATCAAATATCAAGATGTGACTTCCATGTATGTATTATCTTTACGGCTATCTTGCTGTCATTTACTAATAAAACCTGGAAGACTGACGGTCGAAGTCGAGTATCTAATTTTTGGATGCCGACGAGAAGGATCTCGAAGAAGGATGTGCATGTCGAAACAGGTACTATATCTTAATCTACCTATGTGATTCATTACAGCTAATTACTATAAGGGGATGTAAACGACTGGTTGGTCCGGGGAGCCTTCTTCCGAAAGGTACCTTAGAATTAGGCATATCCAGGATGAGCTGGCAGTGCTAACAGCCTAGGCTTACTCGGGCATCTTCCACATGTTGCCTTTAGGACTGCGCGTTCAAGACAAGCTAGAGCGCCTTATTGATCGGCATATGCAGTTACTAGGTGGGTGATTCACTGCATAGCCCGGTTCCCCAATAGCAGCTAACCATTGGTAGGCGCCTCGAAAGTTTCGTTGTCTTCGATCTCATCCCAGGAGCTCTGGGAGCAGTCTGGCCGGCTGACGGAAGGCTCAGAAGTAAGACGGATCCTACTGGCTCATCAACTTTTACTAATAATGGTTCATAGGTTTTCCGCTTTCTCGATCGGAAAGAGTCTCGGTTTCTCCTTGCGCCAACGCATGAGGAGGAAATCACTGCCCTGGTGGGGAGCCTCACTAAGTCATACCGAGACTTACCAATTCGGGTTTACCAGATTTGTGAGTTGAAAATAAGCTGTTTGGAAATCTGTGACTGATTGTAGTAGCGAGGAAATACAGAGATGAACCAAGGCCACGACAAGGCCTCCTTCGTGGTCGAGAATTCATCATGAAGGATCTCTATACTTTCGACCATAATGTTGAGAATGCTCTGAAAACGTACGAACTAGTGAGAAGCGTCTACATGAGGCTCTTCAATGAATTGAAAGTCCCATACTTGATGGCTGCTGCAGATTCGGGCAACATGGGTGGGAGCCTGAACCATGAGTTCCACTTCCCCAGCTCGAAAGGCGAAGACACAGTCGTCAGCTGCTCCAACTGTGACAGCGTGCACAACGAGGAGCTTGCGGACGGCAAAGCCCATGACACTTCACGTCATGAACACTCAGCTGATTCAGCCCCCGGGTTTGACGTCGAAGGACGACCCGCTCCGACGGGGGCAAGGGTTTCTACTGGCCTCTGGATGGCCATTTCAAAGGACAAGAGGACTTTACTTCGCGGCTGGTACCCTAAGTTCACCATGCACGACGGCAGTGCCAAGCCAGTGAGTAGGGAGGTCAACTCCCACGCAGCCAAAAGGATTGCCAGCGCGGCTGGCATTGAGCTTGACATTAGCGTGGAAAATCCCCTGGAGCAATGGGTTGCAAATGCGAAGTCCACCAAGGCAGTTTCCGGCAGTGCTGCAGAGCGTCCTCAGCTGCTAGATGTGTATGACTCACTCGTGCACGCCTACAACAGGCCACCTCTCAACATCCTCCAAGATACTGGCTGCGCCGTCGAGGATGTCGAATGTCTCCGACTGGACACGTTCCCAGGAACCAACAACAAACTGAATCTTATCAAAGTCCACGATGGCGATCAATGTCCAAAGTGCCAGCAGGGCGAGCTGAAAACACACACCGCCATAGAGCTGGCTCACACGTTTCACCTTGGAACGCGCTACAGTGAGGTTCTCGCGGCGTCGGTCATGGGAGACGAGGGCGCCACGGTACCAATGCAAATGGGCTGTCATGGGATCGGAGTGTCCCGAATGATCACCGCGGTCGCCGATGTTCTTGCGGATACCAAGGGTCTCAACTGGCCACGGGCAATCGCCCCATTCGAAGTCATCGTCGTTTCTACCGAGGGCCAGGAAGAGGCCGCTGAGAGGGTGTACGATGAACTTATCTCGGACAAAGCATCGCTAATCGATGCTATTCTCGATGACCGCGGCGATAAGCAGATTGGCTGGAAACTAGGAGACGCAGACCTCATTGGGTACCCCGTGATCGTTGTCGTAGGTAAAGGATGGAAGAAAAAGCGGACAGTGGAAGTCCAATGTAGGCGCTTAGGGACGCGCCAGGATGTGGCTTTCGAGAATCTGTTATCAGTTGTACAGTCGGTATTGGCGCAACTGTAGGCGCTTTCCATCAGCCACAAGTTCAGCCTGTATAATAGTTTGTATTATAGTTTGCTACAAGGCGTCAGCTACAGCCGCAAGGCAGATTTTCTACCTTGGAGTAGACTAGACTACAGAGTCAGTAAGAACTAAGAAGGCGCGCGGGCCTGACTGCGGCACTAAGTCACAAGCTCCAGCTGCAGTCTGAGCAACCATTCAGGCCATTCAGCGTTCCCCACCGCTTCAACTCTGCGACAACCTGCAGCCAAACAGCGACCTGTACAGCCTCCGCAACGGTCAAAGCCCGAAACCGCCTTGGGTCCTTGGGTTGAATTCGCGCTTTGTTCTAGAAGGATCAAAGAGCCGTATCTATCTATCTATCTATCTATAATAATCTATATAACATCTTCCTCTTCCGGTCCTCCTCAACTCATCTCATCTCATCTCATTTCATCCAACATCTCCACTTCGCTTATTCTCTCTTCTCCAACTCAACAGGCCAGGCACTAACTTCACTTCAATAACTTAACTTAATCACCAAATCAACCAACCAACCAACACCAACCCATCGCAATGGCAACCAAAGTCGTCCGCGTCGGCGTCGCCGTCTTCGCCCTCAACCAAGAAGGCAAATTCGTCCTTGGACAGCGAATGGGCAGTCATGGCGCTGGTTTGTATTCCCTTCTCTTCCCTCCTCCCAAAACCAACCAATCAATCAATCAATCAATCAACTTCATACTAACCGGGAGAAAAAAAAACCAGGTACATGGGCCCTCCCCGGCGGCCACATCGAATTCAACGAGTCCTTCGAAGAGTGCGCAATCCGCGAACTGGCAGAAGAGACCGGCCTTGATATCGAGTCTGTGCAGTACCTAACTGCAACCAACGATGTCATGCCCCAGGATGGGAAGCACTATGTTACTGTCTTTGTTGGCGCTAGAGTTAAGGGCGGCAAGCAGCCTGAGGTGAGTTTAACTCATGTTCTCGAGTGTTATTCCATGTTGATGAGGGTATATATGATGCTAAACGTTTTGTTTCGCAAGATCCTGGAGCCGAACAAGTGTGCCGAGTGGAGATGGGTCGGCTGGGAGGAGCTTCGCGGGGACTGGGAGAAGCATGTTGAAGCTGGCAAGGAGGGTCGGGAGACGGATGGGAAGAAGTTGTTTATTCCGCTGCTGAGTCTGTTTGAGCAGAGGGCTGGCTTTGAGCCTGTTCTCTAGCTTAGAGGACGGGGTGAGTGAGTGACTGACTAGTACTCTGCTTATGAGGATATGTGACCACGGATGGGGTTTTTGTTTTTGCTTTTGTTTGATATCCAATGCTTGCTTGGGTAGTTTACTTTTAGAACGAGGTCTTGAATGAATAACGTTTACCTATATATTGGATTCTATGAGAGACGAACAGGCATTATGGAATGAGGCTAGTGTTAAAAAAAAAAAAAAAAGAGAGTAGACAGACAGGCCATGGCAATCAAGGTGCTCCGGAAAGCTTATATATATTTATAATGATTTCACATTACCACCAACATTCCAATCCCCTTGTTACAGTCAAGGCACCACAGTGAAAAGCCTCATCATACTGAAAAGTCTTCTTAAACGCTGATGGCTCTAGGGCGATGGGAAGGTGGCGGAGGTGGCGGAGTGAAGGTGTTAGTCTGGCGCTTAAATGCCTGGCACTGGAGGAAATAGGTCTCCAAATCAGCCCTACCTCTGGCCCAGTGACTACCTTAGCGCTTGGTAGCATCATCAGCCTTAAATGAGTGACTTGTCAACCAATCTGAATCTACCTAGCTCTTATCACATTCGTCAAAGTCACGTAGTTCTATAGTATTATTGGGTAACCGTGTCTTGGTCGACACTTACTAGTGCGGCGCTCGTCGTTGTCTAATGCATGCCAATGCATGGCGCGCTCAACTAAGTAGTACCCATTTAATTCTGCTGCCTGCTCAGCGATTAACAGAATTATTATCGATTTTTTGATCGTTATAAACTCTATCGTCCTTTCGTCTTGTCAAGTCAAGATAACCCATTATTTTTGCATACTTTGACCTCAGTTGAAAGCATAGCCATGTCTTATCAACAACCTCCATACGAACAACAACCCCCCTAGTACGTTGAACTTTCAAGAATAAGAAGAATAGAATTGCTAATCAAAATATGATTTCTAGTGGATACCCTCCGCAGGGCCCTCCTGTCAGTCATCCCACCATATTCATATCCTCCATGAGCGTATTTATCTATCTATCCATGTACTAAATGATAGATCCGTAACAGATGCAATATCAGCAACATATGCAATATCAGCAACCCCCTCCCCAACAAATCATTGTTCAGGAAGAGAAGAAAGATAGAGGGTGCTTGGTTACTTGGTATGTTACGTTTTGCCTAGTCCATGAAGCAACTTCATTGCGAAAGGGAGGCTGATTAAGGGAATGAATAAATGACTGACTGGCTGCGATAGTCTGGCGACGATGTTCTGCTGTTGGCTTTGTGGAGAGACTTGTGATTGTTGCTTTGACTGTCTAACCTGTTGTTGCTGATGATTGGTATTGTTGCTTTATTCCTGGTTTTTGCTGTGGTCGGACTGCAAGGGATCCTTAGGTTATGGGATGAGACAGGTTAAAGTCGCTGGGTGCTGCTTCTTGTTCACATAACGTCTTCAAATTATTTGTAGATTTTCTTCTTTGATCTCCTGTTATCTGATATGTGGTCTTCAAAGCCTTCGAATGGGAACTCTCGGCGTTGATGGGCTTTCCTTCACAGTGGTCCACACAATATACGATAAACACTCCATTCTGGAACCTCTGCATGTAAAACTGGGGCACGTACTATTGCCATAAATCGATGACAATCATCTGCCTGGCCATCAAAAGCATCTTCGGTTCTCGGCTAGCTCGAGTGTGAGCCAACTGCTACCTATGAGTTGTACTTTTCCGTAGCTTTGGATGCCATTTCAGAGAGTGGGTTCATCTTGACACGGGTGATTTGACCTGGATGTAATAGGCAGCAAATTGCCAGAATTGGTTGGTTGACTACATTCGGAAGCTCGTGGAAGAGGGATATCTCGAACGCGAAGCCATCTCAGTGCGTGAGAATGTTCCTAAGGTGCTTATTGATAAATGCTGAAGTTCAGGGTCAGATAATATATGATCAAGTTGTTGTAGATGTCGGAGCGAAGGTTGCTGACAGGATTGTCATTAATGCCGAACCAACCCCCACTTTTGTCCTGCTTTATAATCAGTGGTTGACCAAGTTAGTTAACTATAACTAACGTAAATCCCGGTCGGTTCGTAGTTCCCGGTCGGTTCGCAGAACTCCAAAAAATTCCGACGCGTCTACCACCTACCATCTTTAACCACCCACCATGCCACGAAAAGCGCGTAAATCAAAGCAG
>JAPDEH010000122.1:0-63471 GCA_027569075.1 Aspergillus asperescens | reverse complement strand
GGACAAGTAACCAAGTGGTGAAACTAAGCAAGTCTATCTGTGTACGTAATCAGCTTTTTCTGCCAGCAGTTTACTAGTCCGAACATTATATTACGTTATTGCGATTTTGTCCCGATAGGCCTCCGTACTCCGCGGGGGAATTCAGTCGGGAACCCACCATAGTTTAATGCAGAGCTTATCAGTCTGGTTCAACCATGGGTAATCCACTCTCTTTGCTCTACATAAGCCAGCAGTATAGAGATCATAACTCATGAAAACCCAACCCCCAAAACCACTCCAACAACACCCAAACTAACCACCCAACCCAACGCCTGCGCCCCCCGTCTCATATTTTAAATTCGCTGAATTATTTCCAAACCCCACAGTCGGCATCCAACTCACTGGGACACCCTCATCCAAAACATCCGATCTCGCATCATCCTCCTCCCCCCCGCCAAAACTCCACTTAGTATTTCTACTTCTCAGATCGTTTCCCTCTCAGGAAAACAAGTATGGTCTGTTTCTCTTCTAGGAAAGCTGATGCGTGCACCAAAAATAACACTTGCCCTTCAGCCCTTCTTTACTGAGACATACCTCCCACACCGCCTCCTTCACCTGTTTCTGCTGAAATCACGAAGACAACAGAGCTCTGGTTTCATTATGGGGGGCCTGGGATTCACGGCTGGGAACGGCTAGGGTCAGGCCTTGGTCACAGGTGGCAAGCATATTCTTGGAGCAGTATCCGGGGAGAAGTCAAGGCGCTCAAAGGTATCTGAAAATGCTTCGTCGATCATTTCCACCCAGGGTGGTAGTAATATATAAGCTGAGACCGATTGTAGTATTATGGCACTGTGAACCTTTTTTTTTTTTTTTTTTTTGCTTATCGAAAGAATGGCATTTCCGATTGAAGCAAGGTATCGTCACGAGTGACTTAGTGGTTAGCGAGCAATTGGTAAGCCTCATCTTTAACATTTTCCATACTCGCATATTCGCCCCGCCAACACTTCTGATTACTTTTCCACAGAGAACACCATCGACATTTGGGAATGAGTCTGGTTTAGGCCAACAGAGGCCCGGGTTCTCGGAGCTGAAGAAGTAGTATTTATGAACACGCCAGGATGCAATAGAGTAGAGAACCCAACCCAGATGAAGTATTTCAACCTGAACATTCAAGTCGTTCTCATTTGCGGAAGTAATATTAATATCGAGTGGTAATAAAATGGATCGTCCGAAATCTGCAAGTTGAAACTTTTCATCCAGGATTAAGATATTGCGAAGAGCAATATCATCCACAAATACATTGTGAGTATGCACATGTGCAAAAGAATCAATAAGACTTGATATCCAGCTGGTCTTCACGGAGTCCTCGCGCTCTGAATAGGGTTCTAGATAGGACTCAAGATCTCCTTGTGCAAGGGCAAGCTCAATCCCATACGGAGAGGTTTGATAGTAGGAAATAATCCCTTCATGACTGCCCAGGCGTTTAAAGACTTGGATCTCAATTCTCCAGGATTTGCTGATTCATCTTGTTCATGTACTCCACATCCCCGGGGTCTGGGAGGTACCCAGGTCGATATTGCTTCGCTTTTTTCACAGCACGGCTTTCCCCAACCTTCAGAACAATCCCTGTCATACCCATTACCGATGACTGGGAGACCCAGATAAGGATCATGAGAAAATGGAGACCGTTGAGCACTGTGAGATTGAACATTGTGATTCTGGCCGTTCGCTCGCAGAGGTTGAGTATTGAAAAACGACCCAGATCTGAAGGGAGTTGCAACTATCGAGCTGTGATACCACAATATTCTGAAATAATGATTCAGCAAGGGAATACAAAGAGAACTTAATCCAGCTTACCTTTGGCTTATCCGACTCCTCAGTTGCCGAAGGCCAAATGATATCACGGAACCAGGTGCGGATAGCGAGTATCATGATTGTAGCTGGTGAGTGTGGAAGACGGAAGCTACCGCGTACTTGGATGAGGGAGCATTTAACTATTCTAGCTGCGAGCGGATGATCTAACTTATTTGGGCCACTATTAAGCAACCCATCTCTAGTTAGTCCTGTTGAATCAGGTTCAGAGCAAGTCACAGTAACATGTTACTATCTATAAAACTACTAATTATTTAGGACCATTCGAGGGGACATTCTGGCAGGGAAAGCATGGCCATGGCATAGTTTGTGCAGGAACCGACCTGAGAAAGATGAATATGGAGATCTTGTTTGATCTGTGCCAACGTGCGGCGAGATTTTGACAAGGGTGTCATGCTGAGTTCCATTCCGATGGCGGACCGGAAGGTATATGCCAGGTAAGGAGGACCCTCGTCTATCGAAAGGTCTAAAGAAATTGTTTAGAGCATGACTCGATTCGATTCTTCAGGTAGGTGGCTAGCTGACATTTGTAAGAAGTGTCAGCGATGGATGGCAGCGATTCTGGGGTTGTAAGGAGCCACATGCACCAGGGCTTACATGCATCATCACACTGGCCTTGTCAATTTCCGGACTGTAATCGACGGGGCGCAGCGGAATAGGACTCATTGGCTTTTGATAACTTAACAGCAGCATTCCCAGCTGTCATTTCCACCTTTTTGGGTGATGTGCGCATAAACGAAAGGCGATATAACCCAATCAGCTCTCCAGGCCTGAGTGCTATTGACATGGGTAGTAGGCGTCTTTCAGTGTGCTCTGGCGGTCCAACAGGGTATATATTATGCCCCTATTACCCAAAACCTGCCTATCCGTGATTTTCTCTTCACCAACCTATTCACCTACAACCTCCTCTCAAGCCCACATATTTCTACTCTGATAGCGCCAAAATGGTCACAGTCGACTAGTTCGAAGGCCCTCTCACCGGCCTTGCCATCGCCGAATGGCTCAGCGAAAGTGAAGACACGTTCGAAACCTGGGAAGATGATCACGATGGCAAAACCCTAACAAATAAACAAAAGATCCACGCCGCAGGCCACGCCATTGTCAAGAACACCTCCACGGGCAACCTGCACACGTGGTGGACAATGAACCGCACAAAGCTCGAGACCACCACGTGGGACAAGTTTCGCGACGCTGTGGAGGATAAAGCGTTGGGAAGTGGCTGGCGTTTGAGAGCTCTTCAAGATCTCTACACGGCTACCCAGAGGGCTCAGAGCCTTGAAGATTACTTCTCTACCCTGGAGAACTTCAAGTTTGTTCTTTCGTGCGCCGGCGGCAAGGTCCCCGAGATCTCAGATTTCGAGTTCAAGTGCCACCTTTTCTTCCGTGCGAACCAGGGTCTCGCTGCGAAAGTCCTGAAGAATGATCTTCGCGATTCGACCATCCTGACTGATACTGTTGATGATATTAAAGACTATCTGAGGAAGTATCAAACTGGAGATCCGGCGACACCCTCTTCCATTTACCCGTGAGCTCATTACCTGTTCCATCCTATTGTTGCGAATAGGCATCATCGCTGAAACCCACCTCTAGAGCCACCACCCTATCCCGAAATGGCTGCCGAAGGCATGTTCATTATCAGCCCAGCCTGGGGCCACAGCGTTGATGAATCACCATCTACCTGCCTTGGTCTCGTAGAAGTCACGGAAATCTCACCAGCGTTTGTCCGAGCCAGAGAGGGAGATGAATTTTTGCGGTACTCCTGCAACTGGAGCTGCACTAGCGGGTGGTCTGCGTTTCCTTCGCCGTGGTATTTAGTTAGGAACTCCAGGGCTTTCTCCTCGTGGCCATGTGAAAACAGCCACCGAGGAAATTCGGGAAAAGAACAGAACTGCCAGAAGAACAACCCCCCGGGGCAAATCATCTGGCACCATAAGGGGGTTTGCCAGGATTTCTTGCCCTCATACCCGGCTGATCCCCTAGTAATACCAGCAGCGACGAGCGGTCTAACGGCGTAGGTGCAGTTGTAGAACGCTACTACAATGCCACGGTATGCAGGAAGACAGACCTCTGCATACTAGATGGAACTGGTAGAGCGTACTATATTCACTCCGAAACCGAGAAAGGACCGGCTAGCGACAAACTGCGGGACACTATGTGAGAGCGCAGAGAGGAATGTCGAGGCAACGATAACAACGTAGCCAATAAAGCTGCCCCATCGTCTGCCACGAAAGTCGCGTGCAGGGCCACTAAATGGTAGCGAGCACATTCCCCCAACGGTGTATATGGCGGAGATATACCCGATATTGGAGCCGTTCTTTTCGACCCCGAACTGGTCCCTGAAGGAATTCAAAGCCGGGAGAGATCCAAATATAGATCCATCATATCCTAAAGAGAGCTTTGCGTTAGGCCTTTTTCTCCTCTTTTGGAAATAGATAGGCACTGACCGTTCATTGTCGAGCAAAGAAATGCAATCAGACAGAACCCGTAAAGTTTTCTCAATCCAGGGGACCATGGAGACGGTTTCGGCCTGAAGGCGAGTGATTAGGGCCTGACGACTGGAAGCCCTTCATCTTGGCTCGAGCTTTTTTCTAAATCCATTCTAGGATCCTCGTCAGGGGCGGCAACTTAGTTTGACCGTCGACTCGGGATATAACAGCGGATAACAACCTCTATATATTCATAGTTAATTTATTCTGCTCTAGTTCGGGCGGGGAATGCCCCGACTCTCGGGCTAAGGACTCCCCGATGTCCCCCTTGCATGATTCCATGGGGAACCGTGATGGGTGATTGAGTCGGGGCAGATACAGTGAGGCCAAGGAACGACGGCGAGTGCTCTGGAATGTGTTTTTGCTTGATCGGTGGGTACTGAATCTACATTGAAACGGCGTCTATCTCACCGGAATATAGGTTCTGTGTTCATTCACCACTGGGTATGTGATGTGATTCATCCCATCCATGCACTCTGCCCTAAGCCTAATTGCTGTGCCAAAGAAGAGCCAGTGACGACGCCATTCTTCAATATCTGGGATCCCCCAATGGAAAATACTGACAAATCAATCTCCTTTCTTCCTAACCACCTATCCTCGCTGACCGACAAAAAGCAGGAGCGCGAGACGGTGCCATCAACATCCGCACTAGTTGTCGGAGCGCGCAAGGGAGGTGGATGTCTCAACCATCGGCTCGTTTGCATACTGTATTGAAGCAACCGAGTCACTCAATCAAATCGTCAAGATCTTTCTTCAGCGACAGATCAACTTTTAAAGCAGACAAGAATTAGGAGCCTGGCTAACTCGCTTCAAGGAGATGGATCTCCAGCTCGTCCAGTGCTCACCCATACACCACTCATACCCTGGCGCTTGTACATTATCATTAACAAATGTGTGCAGCTGGAAGATGTTCCTCCCCCGACGATGGAAAGATACCAACATCTCGCAGGAGCCTGCATTCGTGCATATGGACCTGGTGGGTCGGGAACGGTATGTGCCGTTGTGGGATTTTGATACGCCAGTTTATAACACGAGCACAAATACGAAAGCAAACGGAAACACCAATGATGACGACGATGGTGATGGTGATGGTGATCTTACTCCCCTACGAGACGTCTCTGTAGGCTTAATCGCCGCTTCTGGCATGCTCATCCTATATAGCCAGCTCACGGGACTCGGCGACCACGCAGCCACAAGACGATATCTTAAGTCCGGCATGGCATTGTGAATGATACAGTGGCAGTAGTATATAACCGGGACAATTACTCTGTATCTCCATCCTCCACTCGCCAGGCGAAGACGAAATGTCCGGCGAACTCGCCTCGGAGCGCTGGTCGCCCGCCCAACGCGTCGAGTCGGTCCTCATCTCCATCCTCTCCCTCCTGGACGACGCAGAAGTGTCCTCCAAAACAAGTTTAAGAGTCGATGGGCGAGATGGTAGCGTTCGGGTTGAGGCTTGCAATGAAACGAATGGAAATGGGAATGGGAATGGGGCAGTAATATCTCGTATGTAGGCGGCGATGGCATCGCTGTTTCCTACGGCGACTCTCCTCTCATCGAAAGAAATCTCTGCGGGTTCCTTGGCCACGGGAAACACCCATGGACTGGGGGGGAAATTTGCCGGAATCTGAGTCCTTGGGTGTCGTGATGCAGTGATGCGATTCAACGCGGTTCATGATTAGCTCAGGTCGGTGGCTGATAGTGAGACCTTTGATTGCGATTGGGGGAATGAGGGGACTTGCACGGTTGAGTATAACTATAGCCATGACAATGCAGGGGGGATCTTCCTGAACTGCGATGGATGTGGCACGTCTTGTGGGGCAAGGCAGATTGTGCGATATCATGTCTTCCAGAATGACTGCCAGATGTATAGTAATGGGGAGAATGTGGAGCTGGACTTTTATATCAATGTTGTCTATTGTCCTGAGAAACACCTTGAGATTGTAGTGCCACCGCACACGGATATTTTAAACAATATCTGGGTTGGCACGCTGAATTCGACACTGCCCACTGGGGATTCGATTGAGTGGCATGGCAACATCTTCCAGACGGTCCCGATGCCGGTGGATACAGCTGGGACTAAAGGTGATCCGAACTTTGTGAGTCCAGGAACTGGAAAGATAGCACTGACTCGGCGGATGGATATAGGCTACAAGTCGGAAGCCCTGCTTTACTCAATGGAGTACTTGTGGCAGATAACGGAGAACGAGACTTTTGGAACAACACGGTGTCGTCTGTTCAGCGTTCCTATATAGGAGCCTACAATGGGCCGGGAGCTGTTGATATGATTCTGATACTACTATTGAAGTATACTTATGTTTCATATTGTGGGACGAAAGAAAGTCTACATATATATGGTAAAGCGACCATCTTGACTGGAAGGGGTTTGGAAAAAAAAAACAGTGATACAACAGTATGGCTTGATTACTTCGAATTATTAGAAGTAATAGGCAAGGTTAAAACCAGCAGGTTATATAAGTCCACATAACTGGGCATGAACTAGAGCTAGGCCAGGCATAACAGGGTAGGAAGGCTTGATTAACTGCAGACACCAGAACAGGCTCAATGCATCCTAAGTGACCCCCCCTTATCTCCTGGCTCTGTTAGGGAACAAGCCTCCCCAGCAATCAGGCAGGGTCTTCGGCTGACCTCATCTCTTAGCAGGACTACGCGAGAAAACAGCTAAAAGCGGGTACTGGTATGTATCCCATTGGCCGGTCCTGTGCGACTGCGGGAGGATCAAGAGTTTCGAGCGAAGGTGCACCGTCACTCGCCTGTACATGGTGAAAACATCTGGCTGGGGTATCTGATAATCTGGCGCTGACGGCGACAACCGCAATAACCCAGACTGAGACTGAACAGCAGCAGGAAAATACTCATTCCTTGGATTCTAGCTCGGCGCGCAGGATATGCGGCCCAGTTGTGCGGGGCAAGACGTTAACCCACTACAAGTAAACGTAAAGCAATCGAATTTACTGTAAGCTCCAGCCTCGAGAGGCGAAAGAGGAGGTGCTAGTAATCCAGGCTCCACAAACAAAGGCGAGTCCACTGCTTGCCAAGGTTATTGAGTCAAGAGTCAACGAGCCGGGGTTCCGGCGAACAACGAGGCTGAATCTGCAGCCCGACTGATTTGGCAGTGGTGGTGCTCCCCGGCCGTAGTCCCGTTGCCTGCTAGTGCATTCGACAGATGGCCAGAATCTCCCACTCTGTGCTGTCGGCGATTGCTTGCTTCAGTGCAACAGTCTAAGCCTCCCCGAGTTCTGCCTGAATCTGCCTTGCATATTATCGCTCGTGCGACATGTAAGTCTATATTACTTGGGAGAGGACGCATAGATTCAGGGAATATCTCGCAGTATAGCTAGAGACAGACGACTAAGATGGTGCAATACTCGTCAAAGCACGTCATCATCGTAGGTGATGCCCCTGTCCGCCTGTTCCTATACCCGTCCGCAGCCGAGTCGACTCGCAAGTCTTATATGCACAGTGCACACTGGCTCCAGGCCGGCTCTGAGTTGCTAGCCTGCCTGCTTGAGGTCCAATTAGGAGGCTTAGAGCCTCGAATTCACATTCACAAACCTAGCCTTGTCAGCCCTCAGCAAGGCGTCATCCATTCCATCGTCGAGCTGGAAGGGCACGAACACCCCAACGCTTCAAGCCAGACTTCTCCAGGCCGTCGTCGAACCACCTTTAAACTTCGATGCATGCAGGAGATTGTTACTACAAGGCAGTGGTACGTCCCATCTCCTTCTGCTCTGGCACACGATCCCACAGCCCTCTCGATTGTCATATTTCAAGAGACGAGAGCCGAGCCCCCCGTCTCCGAGAGCAGCACCGCGGCTGCGATTTCCATCTTCCAGCAATGTCGGCCTACGTTCGTCGTCTACAACATGGCGAGGCCCCTTTGCGATGGAAGGATCTGGGAAACGGTCCGGAGAGGCCCCCTCACAGGCACGGGGAAGCCCAGAACGCCTGACCATGAGCGTCTCATCGTCGTCGTCCACGCCGACGATTTGCGCGCCGAGGGAATTAACCTCTCGCGCGGCCTGTCCTGGGAAAAGACCTGCGAGGACTTCATCGAGCGGCTTGGCTCCGTGGGAAAGCTGGTGCCGCTGGCAACCTGTGCGCATCTTATCGTGCTCTTTGGATGTGCTGGCGTAATCTATCACCAGGGATCGCGGGTGTCGAAGCCAGTACTCTTCTTTGACCCGTTCTCTTCGGAGGGGGAGTTCCTGCAGAAGAACATTGGTGAGATTCCCGGTCTTTCAGAGGCCTTTGTAGCCGGTCTCACAAAGGGGGTGCTCCAAAGTCCGGACTTGAGTGTCGAGGGTGGCATTGAACTTGGCTTGCAGGCTGCAAGAAGGCTTGCTATGGCTGGGCTGGCGGACCCGGGCGACGGCGTGTCGTCTTTGTCGACGATTTATCGAGCCACTGAGGTGATGGGGGGTAGTAGTGGAGGGATGGTCGAGGAGAAGGACACGCTGATTCGGTTCATAATTCCCTCGGATGACATTGCACGCGGCAGCAGTGGTGACAACTGGTCTCTCCTTGACCATACCATTGGCGATCCTGCCGAAGTGGCACGCCAGATTGTAAGACAGGGGGCTCTATCGCCAGCAAGCCAGGTACCGCTGGCCCAGTTCAACCGGCTCGTGCTCTTCGACCGGCACGAGATCGAGTCATGCCGGACAATCTTCAATTTCCTCCAAGAGTACCTCTCCGCACCGATGAAACGGCCGCTCAGTCTGGCGATCTTTGGCCCAAGAGGGTCCGGCAAGGCCTTTGCAGCGATGCAAGTCGCAAAAGCTGCAGCCAAGGGCCAGAAGGCATCTGCCCTCCGCTTCGATCTGTCCCAGTTCACGAGCGCCGGTGACCTGCTCGCGGCCTTTCACTCCATCCGCGACTGTTCCCTTGGGGGCTCGGTGCCCCTGGTTTACTTCAGCGGGTTCGACACAGAGTTCGCGGGCTCCCCGCTGGGCTGGCTGCCCCATCTCCTGCCTGTCATGTTCTCCGGGTCCTTCTCGGACCACGGGGTCAGCAGGCCCATCGGCACCGCCGTGTTCTTCTTCGGATCAACCTCTTCCAAGACATACGAAGCGCTGCGCTGCAAATCCATAAAGAGCGCCGCGCCCCCGAACCGAGCACAAGACTTCCTCGCCTGTCTTCGCGGTTTCGTTAACATCCTAGGCCCCGACCAAGTCGTCAACCGCGCGGCCTTCAGCGGCAGCGAAGACAGGCTCTACCCAGTCCGCAGAGCAGTCATCCTACGCTCGCTGCTCGAAGCGCGCGAGCCAAACCTCACATCCGGCGGGCAGACCAGCATCGACGACAGCGTCCTCAATGCCCTCCTACTCGTGCCAAAATACAGACAAGGGATCCGGTCCCTTGAATTTATCATCGCCATGAGCCGGCTGAACGGCTGCTACCACTTCGGCCAGTCCGCACTCCCACCGCAGATGCAACTCGACCTGCACGTCGACTACAAGACCTTTACGCGGTATCTCAAGGGTGTCCCGCTCCCCGAGCAGCTGCGCGAGAAACTCGCCGAGGAAATCCACAACGTTTACCTCAGCGTGCGCGCCCAAACCGCAACAGAAGCTGAAAAGGCAGAGCTAAAACCCTGGTGTGAGACCGACGAAGAACTGAAAGAATCCTCTCGCGCACACGCTGAAATGATCCCTTCCAAGCTCCGCGAAATCAAGTGCTTCCTCGCCGAGAAGCAGGAGCACCGGGAGCCTGTTCGGGCATTCACCGCGGTACAGATCAAGCATCTAGGCGAATTAGAGCATGATCGGTGGAATACCGAGCGTCTCCAGAACCAGTGGAGACGGGGACAGGAGCGTGATATTAGCAAGCGCAGCAGTCCATTCCTTGTACCTTGGAGTGACCTTGAGCAGCAGTGGCGGGATATCGACTGCGCGATTGTCGCGAGTTATCCTAGGATTCTACCAGAAGCCTACAAAATATACCCGCTAGGTCCAAAGG
This sequence comes from Aspergillus asperescens, assembly GCA_027569075.1. NCBI lineage: Eukaryota > Fungi > Ascomycota > Eurotiomycetes > Eurotiales > Aspergillaceae > Aspergillus > Aspergillus asperescens. The sequence continues at coordinate 53,152 of JAPDEH010000122.1, read as the reverse complement.
AAGCGAGAACAGAGTAGTTTCTCTCCTTAACTATTATACTATTTTCTCAGCCCAAATTTTCTTTCGCTTCCTCTCCTCGCGCTTGGAGACTGCTTTCCAGACGATGATCACGATGAGAGTCAACGCGAGCGATAGAGCAAAGTATAGCCAAATCCAATGTGAAACGATGCCAGCGGTGCCGTTGTTCTCTTGCGCTCCGTGCCAGTCGAAGAATCCCATGCTGAAGACGGTCTGTATACGCAAGATTAGAAGATGTTCCAACCCTGTTGCCAGGTGGTTCTTAAGAGAGGGGAGACATGCCGCTAGGAATGTGGCAGGAAGGAAGATCAGCGTCAGGATGGCAATTATCTTCAGAGATACACGGTCTTGACGTTCCATCTGTTCATTTAGTACCTGACCAAGAGGAAGGAAAGGGGTAGGTAGGTATGCATATACATACCACAGCCTTGCTTTGGTCATCAACCTGCAAAGTCATTATAGTTAGAAAACCCGCCCCGGAGTTAATGAAAAGGAAGAGTACTCACGAGCTTCTGCTGCGATTCAATTCTCGAAGCCGTAGTATCAATATCATGAATCACACTCTTCAGAATCGCTTGCTGGTTCAAAACCCGCGCCATCAGCGTAGGCGAGTACCGGGCCTTCTTCTCCTCCATGTCCTCCTCACTCCTACTAATACTACTACTACTACCACTACAAGCTAAATACCGTCTCTGGATGACCCCAAACGCCTCAATCAGGCTCCCCGCCACCTCACACGCAAAGTCCCACCGCCGGCGCAGAAACAGATTCGTCTGCCACAGAATGAACAGCTCGTCGCGCACTCTCTGGAACTCCTCTACCGGCTTCTCAATTATATTACGGTACTGCGTCATCAGCGCCCGCTTGATCTCATTCTGCTCCTTGATGATCTGCTCCACTTGCCAGCTCAGCAAGACAACCGGAATAATCATAAGATCAGCCGGCACGGGGTCCGGGTAGTCATGTGGGAAGGGGTCGCGGCAGAGCAAGGTCTCTGCGAAATCATCCCAGAGGCTCCTCGGGCGGACGAAGAGGAGGCATTCCCAGTCGATACCGCGGTGGTGGGATTCCAGGGAGCGGTGGTTCAGGGATACAGCAAAGAAGGGGAATCCATCGTCCTGCGGGGTTTGGGCGATTAAGTTGATGCCCGTGGGATCTTCGAGGATTGCAGAGCCGGCTGTGTCGTTTTTGACAAAGAAGTCGAAGCGCTCGTTGATCCAGCCGGAGGACCTTGCGGCGTCGAGGAGTGGGTTTTGTTTGTAGTGCTGGGAGTCTGCGGCTTCGGGGTATTGCACTAGTCTTTCTATATTAGACTCTTTTTTTTTTTTCAGTCCTCGAAAGTTTATATACTATACAAGGCGCTTTACAGAAGTCTGAACCGGTTATCTTTGAGAAGCCTCCGCTTGTCTCTCTTCGTTTTGGGAACTCCTAGTAAGCATTATATCTCATTACGGTCTCCTGGGATAATGAAGCGTCATACCGGAGATGGATTGTTCATGAAATCAATAGCTCCAGCCTCGGACTGGTTTATCCAATTGAAGGGCTGTTGGATTCGCCATCCAGTCCTCTACAATAGAATCTCATGAGAACACAGCCTAGTTGAACAAGTTTGGATTAGACATACATACCTCAATGATCGCGATGCTAGTTTCGTATGTCTTGAACTGGGCGCCAGCCACATCGTCCCCTCTGTCGGAAATGGGCGTCAAAGGAATAGGAGCTTCCATAGCAGTTATAAGGGCATACTACTCATATCTTAAGCGCAAGACAGTAGAGCAGGTCTTTTTTTTTTTTTTTGTCATCTGTCTCTTGAGTCTGATATGAGTCCTGGTTTCGATGCAAGAATTACCTACCTAGGCGGTTAGGTAGGTATCTATTATAGGAGAAGATAGTAAGCTTCACTTGTTTCTATTCTTCCCCAGCCTTGTCCAGCTCTGCTCAAGGATTCCGGTACGTAGCCTCTCTAGTGCTTACATGTAACAAGCAATTACCTTGGCAATAATAAAAGAAAAGCAAACAGACAGCCTTGTCCGATATCAACCGTACCAATCCATCCATCCCAGACACGCACGTGTCACCAGAGACGAGATGAGGCTCTCAGAAGCAAATAATCAGCTTCGATTCAAATTGCAGATCGGCTAGAATCGGAGCCAGGAATTTCTTTCGAAACCGGGGCCACGAATTGTTAAGTAGTTATTCTCTAGTGCTTACGGAGGACGTATCGCTGCAGTAGTCTATTGCGGAGATAGGGTTAGGACGAGGTGTACTCGACGGTCAATCTATCTGGCGTGGGGGTTGGGGGGTGAGTTTTTTCACCAAAGGCTGAAGGAAGCATGTCGGTCTGTTTTGTTTATTATTATTGATATCATTGGGTCTGGATACGAAAGCCTTGCTCACTGCCAGTGTGCAGTCTCCCATGATGGCAAGTTCAGCCTGACTGACCACCACTTCTGCGTCCGTTGGAACCATAACAGACTCCTCGAAGGAGATGAGATAAGTAGTCGTGGACGAACCGCGACTTTCTGGCATGTTTTTCATCATTATAATCACCGCTAGCGAAGGATCCTTAAGGCTATTGATACAGCCCCCCGCGCCCCCCCCCCCCCCCCCAATAATAATGCCTCCAACGACCCCCCTCCCCCCGCTCCACGGCATCCTAGTCGCTCTAATCACGCCCTTCACCGACGACAAAACACAGATCGATGCCCCCAGACTCAAATCCCACATCAACCATCTGATATCCGCCGGCGTCCACGGCCTCGTCCCCGCCGGCAGCACAGGCGAATTCGCCACGCTCTCCCGCCAAGAACGGAAAGAATTACTTGACCTCTGTATCGAATACACGGCTGGTCGCGTCCCAGTTATAGCAGGCATAGGAAGCACCTCTACAGAAGAAGCTGTGGACTTGGCAGCCCATGCATCCCGCGCAAAAGCCGCAGCGGTGATGGTCGTGCCGCCGTTTTATGATCCATTGAATTATACACAGCTGAGGGAGTTTCTGGCGCAGGTTTGGGAGGCTTCAGGTTCTGATTCTCGGCTGCCTATTGTCTATTATCATATCCCCTCGGTGAGTGGAGCGCTGCTTTCGCCGCGGGAGCTTGCGGGCTTGGGTGACGTGGGCGTGAAGTATGTGAAGGATACCTCGGGGAACGCGCCTGCGTACACGGAGTTGATATTCGGGCTGTCGGATAAGATTTCGACGTTTAATGGGTGGGATACGTTGATGTTCTATGGGCTTGCTGCGGGGGCCCCGGGGGCAGTCTGGGGAGCTGCGAATGTGATTCCCGAGTTGGCTGTTGAGTTCTGGGATGCGGTTGCTGTGCAGGGGGATTTGGAGAGGGGGAGGGAGCTGTGGGCGAAGATCTGGCCTATCTGTAGGTTTCTGGAGGCTCACAATTATGCGGCGGCAGTGAAGACGGGGGTTGAGTTGAGGGGGCAGGGGACTGGGGGGGTGAGGAGGCCGTTTGCACTGCTGGAAGGGGGGTTAAGGGGGGAGTTGGCTGGGTTGATGGAGGATGCTGGGGTGAGCATTAAATCGGTTGTTTGAATAACTAGTCACTCCCTACGATACAACCAGTCCGCGGTAGTTTTCAGCCCGCATTCCATCAAGAAAGGCACGGAATGCGTTCAATCCGCCATAGTAGAACTTGGTGGAAGGCTTTGCCCCAGGGATATTCCTCCCCGTCATCCACGAGTCGACTCGATCAAACAGTGTTTCCGAGCCCGCCAATTGATCGCACAATCGCACCCACTCGACCTCCGCCTCTTCCGTACACTCGACTACACCGCTTCGCCCGTTGAGCCCGTGCAAGTCCGCGATCATCCTGGTCAGAAAGTCAACCTCGGTCTCGATCAGCGTTGGCGCATTGCTGAACGGGCCCTGCGGCCCGTTGACCATGAAGAAATTCGGAAATGACGAGACAAACATGCTGCCGCATGTTCTGATTCCGTGCGTCTTCCAGTGGTCGCTTAGCAGGGTGCCTCCGCGCCCCCGAATGCCCTCCTTGACGGTCGTGTAGCTGCCGTCGCTGCTCATGAAGCCAGTGGCGAGCACGAGTATATCAAGCTCGTGGAGCTTTCCAGCACTTGTCGCAATACGGTTCCCTTCAATCGCTACGATAGGTGTTTTCAGGATATCGACGGCGAAGACATTATCTCGGTTGAACGTTTCGCAAAAGCCCCGATCGCAGGGCGGACGGCGCGCAAACAGCTCTCTCGGAGTGAGCACGTCAGCCTTGGAAGCATCTTTGACGATGGACCGGATTTTCGCGCGGAGGAACTTGCATGCCTCTTCGTTTGCCTCGGCGTTCGAGCAGAGGTCTCCAAAGCCCCCGTACATAAATCGGAAGCCGTTGCCCTGGTGCCATAGATTCTCGAAGACCCGTTCGCGTTCCTCAGCGGTTACACTCATGGTCTTCGTGGTTGGCTCTTCGAACCCAAAGGCCGTTTTCGAGAACAGCTGCGCGGTCCAGATGTCGTCGTAGCTGGCGTTGATCTGCGCACGTTGGACGGCCGTTACTGGCTGCAGTCGCAGCGGGACACTAAACTGCGCATGGCGGATGAAGCAGTGGAGCTCTGCGACCTGGGATGCTATCGCGTTGATAACCTGGATGCCGCTTGATCCGCAGCCTATAACGCCAACTCGTTTCCCAGTCACAGTGACTCTGTGATCCCAAGCTGCTGTGTGCATGACAACGCCCTGAAAGCTCTCTAGCCCTGGAAAGCTAGGAACGTTCCTGGTACTCTGGATCCCGACAGCCATAAACAGGTATGTTGCCAGGAAGTCGCCGCAAGTCGTATGGACATACCATTTGTGCTTCGACTCATCCCATGTCGCGGATAGCAGCTCGGTCGAGAACTGGAACTTCTCGCGCAGTTTGTGTTTGTCTACAGTGTGGTTGAGATACGTGCAGATCTCGTCTCGGGTCAAGTAGTTATTTGCCCATGGGTACGTCTGTAGGTCGTCCTTATCCCAGGAGTATCGGTATAGGAAACTCTCGGTGTCGCTCATCGCGCCTGGGTAGTTATTCCAGTACCAGACGCCTCCGACACCTTCCGCTCGTTCTATAGCTTTGACGTTAAGCCCTAGTTTCAGGAGGGAGTAGAGCTGGTAGATGCCACCGAAGCCAGCACCTACCACGAGAGCGTCAATTGACTCTGGGCGCATGATAAGCAAATGGATGTTACAAGGGATTGAGTGGGATACTATTGCAGAAAACAAATAGGCTTACAGTCCCTGTGCCGTAATTCCTTCAGACTCATATATATAACCCGCTGTGACGAGACTGGAGACGGGTACTATGATTAGCGTGAATGTCAAGATGCACCTTTGTTTTTCCGTGGGATAAATCACAATTGTACAGCCTTGTCTTGGATGATGCCTGCAGGAAGGTAAGACCAGCCTTTGGTCTGCATATGCGGAGCCAGGTATCACGATCATACAACCTTTTGTCGTGACTGGAGCCACGTCACGTCATCCCTCCTGGAATATTAGAGTCAAACACAGTATATGACAGGCCGTGTCAGCTTATCAAACAATAAATGAGGCTGATGATGGGTTTACTATGGAAAACTCCCTCCCTGTTATAATACTTCAGGGAGAGTACTCAGCTTCCACGTTAAGCAAGCTAAACCACCCTCTCCAACGTGCTTGACGCTATGGAACCATACCAGTACGAGAGCCTGCCTTCATGCGACCATATTCGACTTGCTACCATCCATCCCGGACGCTTTGACGATGATATAGTCATCAGCCTGCACCCTGTTACCCTGAACGCTCCACCCGAATATGAGACCCTTTCCTACAAATGGGACAGGGCCCGGGATTTGCGCCCTGTTTACGTCGGAGAAGACAAACTCGCTACCATCTTCGTTCGAGAAAACCTGACCATCGCCCTCGCTCATATCCGATATCCCCATAAACCGCGGGTTATGTGGATAGACGTCCTCTGCATCGACCAGTCCAACGACATTGAGAAAGGTCCGCAAGTCACCCTCATGGGAAAAATCTATCGACACTCGACGCGCGTCATCGCCTGGTTAGGCCCAGAGAAAGACGAGAGCACCCGCGCGCTCAACACGATGAGTTGGATCGGGGTCCAGATCGAGGCGGACTACTCCCGATGGATTGTCGAGCCGTCCGAGCACTGCATGCATCCTAGTTTCCGAGATATGGACGCCGACGTCCCCCTCCGCCCGGGTGATACACGAGCAATCTACCATCTATTGAGCAGGCTGTGGTTTGAACGGCTGTGGATTCGACAGGAGATTCTCGCCTCGGAACCGAACAGTGTGGTCCAGTGTGGCTACTATCAGGTCGCATGGCCGCTCTTTCGGCGTGCCTTGCTCTGTCTCTATATGAAGCGGCGTCCATGGTCGCCGTCCGAGGGGAAGCTATACGATCGATTGATCTCCCTTCGGGGTCTCATCGGGCAGCCTCCAACTGTTGAACTGGGCTTCATCCGGTGTGTCTTTGGTCAGTCGGGCTGCGCAGACCCCCGAGATCGAGTATATGCTGTTTTGGAATTCCTACCCGAGGCCGATAGGGCTATAGTCGGCGCACCGGACTATACAAAGGACGTGACGGTTATTTTCCGAGACATCCTGCGACGGTGGGTGCTGCACTTTGGCTCTCTCAATCTCCTCAGCCAGAGCGAACCTGGTGCCAATGACGACAGCGGCGACAGCGACGAGGACAGCCCGTTGACACCAAGCTGGATCCCAGACTGGACGAAAAAGGAAGTCATCTTCGGGCGTAATTACTGGCGGGGGTTTGCCTCGTCGCATTTTGGAGCTGCGGCCTCGGTCTCGTTTGACGGCGATGTCTTAACGACACCGGGAATCAAGGCAACAGAAATTCGCCGTCTTCAGGCTATCCCCGTCATGAGGGATCGGCATGTCCGGGAAGTCGAGGATGCGCTTCGCCAGCTGCTCCCCGCCGATGGGCTTGACGAGACCGAGACCTACATTACGGGCGTGAATATGCTCGAGGCATACACCAGGACCTTCCTTGCCAACGCCTTTGCCGAGAATGCAGAGCCCTGGAGGGGGGAAGACCCAACCCTGGAAGAAGCCATGGCCGTTGTCTTGCAGCTAAACGAGACCAAGGACAAGATACAATCTCCCCCGCAAGCCCTAGGTCCCTCAAGTGCATTCTTCAAGATAGCCCGCGCCATGGTCGGAGGCAGACAGCTGATGTTCGATTCAGAGGAGGGCTACATCGGCATCGTGCCCCGTCTGGCGCGGCCAGGCGATCACATTTGTGTACTCTTGGGCTGCCACACTCCAATCGTCCTACGCCCCGTGGTAGGTACAGGGCAGTTCCGGATGGTTGGCGAGTGTTACGTGCTTGGTCTATCAGAGGGAGAAAGCCTTCTTGGCCCGTTTCCAGACCACATCCGAAGGAAGTTCGGGTCGAATTCAGAATGGGGCGTGTACTCGTATTTCGAGGACGTTCGGACAGGGGACAAGTTGTTCGAGGATCCCCGGCTACCTCCGTCTCTTGACCTGGGAGATTTCCGGGCCAGGTTGCGGACAAATCCGAATGCCAAACTCCAGCTAGCTCCGGGAGTTCTTCATGAACAGTTTCCTCGAATGCGGATGTTTGACATTGTCTAGGTATAACCATAGCTAGAGTGGTTCCTGCAGGGTATCAATTGGTAGCTTATATTTAGTATTCTTAGAAAAGATAATATTATGAGGAGTATAACTTAGTATTTAAAGAGTTCTAGTCATGTTTTAAATACTGGTTTTTGCTTATCTTTTTTATAGATCTATAGCGTAAGATTGCACCAGATTCGTGTGTATCGCGCAACCCAAGCGTACTTTAACTGCGTTGCCCCCAGATGTCGGTCCTGGAGTGTGTTCTGACACTGGAGAGGTTCGAAATGCCCCCGGAAGCTCGGTTTGCCGTCGTTGCGGGCATGGGCGCTTTCGACTTCACGCCCGCCTTCGAGGACGCGGTCCTCTGCATTGCCCCGCCGGCCCTGTTTCTGGTGGTTGCCCTCCAGCGACTCTTCTGGCTCGCGAGACAGCCTCGCAAGGTCGCCAAAAGCCACCGGCCCATCGTCAAAGTGGCACGTCATCACCTCCGCCCATGGAATTTTTTTTTTCTGATTTGTTCAGTAACTGCAGCGATTGATCGGCGTCTACACGGCCCTCCAACTGGCAGTTCTGGTGTGCGGCGCTCTGAATGCAGCCCAGTGGCCGTTCTCTCAGCTGCGGACATCAGCCGACGAACCCTACTCCCCAAAGCACGAAACGCGTTCGGTTCGTCCAACCCGTCCAACCGCCATGCCTTGGCCTTGTCCACGGACACGGAGAGTATCTGCCAAAGCGCCGCAAGCTTGCACGAGCTTTGAGCGGCACCGATCGAGTCTGCAGTCGCCATCTTTCTCCTGTACAGGCAGCTTGGTCTGGCCGCTCTGGCCCCCGTCGCGGTAGCAATCGTTGCCACTACTGGCACATTGCAGCTTGCGCGGTTCATTGGCATGGCCAAGAAGAGATGGATGGGGGGTATCCAAACGCGGGTCGATGTCACGGCCTCCGTCCTCGCCTCCATGAAGGTAGGTGAGCATCCAGCGGCAAACGCCTGATAATTCCTTTTCCTGATGACAGGAAACAGCACTAATCGGTTCGGTTGCAGGAAGTCAAAATGCTTGGCTTGTCCGATGTTGTCGCGAACATGATCCAGACCCTCCGCGTAACAGAGCTGGACTTGTCCAAGCAGTACCGCAGACTGTTGACGATCCAGATTTTCATTGGTAGGTGCCTGAGTTCTGGACCCTTGCTATGCCGTGCTTTCCACGGGTCGTCATGACGCTGCGGCTGCTGACTCCTTTGGCTGAGCAGCAATGAACACGGCGACCATCGCCCCGTTGGCGACCTTTGCCACTGTTGTAATTGTTTCCAAGAGCACCGGTCAGCCGTTGAACACGGAGTCTGCCTACACCTCGCTCTCGCTGATCGACCTCTTGTCGGACCCCCTGAGGGCCGTGTTTCGGACCATCCCACTCGTCAGTGCCGCCCTCGCGTGCTTTTCTCGCATTCAAAACTACCTGCTGTCGGAAAGCCGTACCGATGACAGACGGCCCTTGAGCGAGTGGGATCCTCCGAGCCAAGAGGATGAGAAAGGAGACACGCTGGTGGCGATATCAGGCGCCAGTTTTGGCTGGGCGCTCAGGACGCCGGCCATCCTCCGCGACATCACGCTCAACATCCGGCGGTCTTGCTTCACCTTCGTTCGTTGGACCCGTGGGCTCGGGCAAGAGCACCCTCATGCGAGCCATCCTGGGAGAAGTCCCGCTCGGCGCGGGTTCCATCCACGCCGATTCCCGCAACATTGCGTTTGCTGGTCAGGAGCCCTGGATCCAGAACCTGACGATCCGCCAGAATATCCTCGGCAGTGCCAGCTACGACGCCGCATGGTACCGCAAAGTGGTCTACGCGTGCGGGCTGGAGCAGGATCTCGGCGAGCTTCGGCGCGGAGATGCAACCAGGGCGGGCAGTGCGGGTTTCTCGTTGAGCGGCGGCCAGAAGCAGCGGCTCGCCCTGGCCCGCGCCGTCTACTCCAGGGAACAGGCAGTCTTGTTGGATGATGTCTTTGCAGGTCAGGATGCGGCGACCGAGGAGCACATCTTCCAGAATCTGTTTGCCGAGACGGGGCTCTTCCGGCAGATGGGCGTCACCGTGGTCTGTGCCACGAATGCCATCCATCGACTCGCCTATGTCGATCAGGTCGTCGCTCTGGATGGGGCCGGCCGCATCGTGCATCAGGGCTCATTCGCCCAACTTCATTCCGACACAGATTATTTGCATGGGCTGGCCGTCGAGCAGAACGGCGCGATAGGCGCGGCCGAGACATCGGTGCAGCATCTCCAGGAGACGGTCCCCCAAGGCCGATCTGAACACGATGCCAACCAGAACCGCGACGACTCTGAATCGCCCAGTCGCGCGCTCGGCGAGTTTACCACCGTATGCCTATTACTTTGGCTCCGTCCCGGTCTGGCACACGATTCTGTTCGCGGCCCTCGTCATTCTGTACGCGGGAGGTGCTCGGATGACGGCCCTCGTCCTCAGCTTCTGGACGGACACTGCGGAGGAATCGGGCCCAGCCACCAACCACTTCTTCCTCAGGCTCTTCGCGATGCTCACGAACAAGCAACTGTACTCCTGAGGTGGGTGTTTACCCCGACGATATTGAGCCTCAAGGCCATCGCACTCACGGACGGATCTTGCTCTCAGGTTTCTTATTCGACGGACTCCTCCGGTGCATCCACGTTTCGCGCTACAATTCGAACGGCGGAGGAATCTGGAGATAAGGAAACTTCGCATACGAGTACGAGGAGAACAGTTGGAGGCTTTGCCCAATCGCCGTATTAAGAAGCCCTGGCATCCTGTTTATCGTTCCCATCCACTCCAACTCATTGGATTATCTTGGAGCCAGACAGCCAGCCATGATGCAGCTGGTTCTGATCTCAGTGATTCTCCTCTTCAGCTTTATCGAATATGCCAGCAAGGTTGCATATCACTGGCGGCACAACTCCCCATCAGGTTGACGAATTCAATCGCGGCAGCTAGAGAGAGATTGGTCCCAGATCTGCCCCTGGAGGCAAAGGAAGAGCTTACATCTGAGCTCCACTGGGTGCGAAGAGTCGAGCCTCGACGAGAAAATAGGCCGATACAGCTGCTACTAAAATCAAGTAGGAGAGACTCGCCGGATCCTGTAAACTCTTTTCGGGACGTGTTTTCTGGCGCCAGTTCTTGGTCGCTATTTAGCAGGTGTCTCCAACCCTCAACGTCTTATAGCCAGGTCAGGCTCACTTTATAAGTCGGGACCTCTCTTGATCCTCACAGCGTCATCATGCTTATCAGGATAATTCTGATCTCCCCAGGGGATCAACCCCTCATGAGCACGTAGTTTTTTTATCCAGTCGGGCTGCTTAGAGACCCTCACCACCTGCTGCAACAAGTCCCCCAAGTCTGTAACGTGTTTGACCCACTTGCGTAGGAACCGCGTCTCGACGGCATCCTGCAATGGGGATTCGCCGCATTTATTTGCCAAGGCAGCCAACCGCCCCAGATCTTCAAGGAGTCGCTTCTCCATGAGGAACGCCTCCTTACACGGTCCTACTGGCTCGATTGGACTGTCGGGCTAAAATAACGACCCCGCCTATCGGATTCCTGCGTGCTTGCGCGTCCAAATTTATTGGCAAAGATTAAATCATATATGTGTGTAGAGCACATGTCCGGACTTTACAGCTGAGGCATGCTTGCATGCAGGACCGGTGCTCTGCCATAGTATCTATAACAGCTGTGAACTGCTTAGGACAATTTACTATAAAACCACCGAAGAAGAGATTATAGCAGTTCGAAATTCTGATATAGTCTTGTCAATCCATGGAAGGCAAACCGTCAGCCTCAGGTCCGTGGCGGACGTTGTCGGAAAGGATGGGAATCCGACAGCGAGGCCATCACTTATTGAGGTCTGTAGCTCTTACTTTTTCCTTTTTCTATTAATATCACTAGCCACGAACAGTAATGATGCAGGTGGTCTAGAGCTTCGACTCTGTCAAGAAGGACAGGAAGAGTACTTGAAGCAATTCTCTAGACCTCTTAAAAAGTCGATTTGCTCATAGGCAGGTTTAGTTAAAGGGTGCTTGGATTAGACCAAAGTAGCCCTGTAATATGTCTGATATAACTTAGGCCAAGGCTAAGGCTAGAGCTAGCCCTAACCAGTTCCACCCAGGGTCCAAGACTCCATTGGGACTAACTATAAATACCTCCCCCCCCCCCTTCCTGCCATTTAATACCATTATTTAGTATTTATCATTTACTACCTGCAATCCCCATCCACTCATCTTCATCATCAAGGAGCATCTAACACAATGGCATTAGAAGACGACCTGAACGACCTTTATGTCATGGTTCGTCTCCTCTTCTAGTAACACCTAAAAACCCCCACCAAGCAAGGTACTACTAGTTGTGCTGCTAATACTAATAACGCGAATAATGCAGGCAAAATGGAACCCAACCTCCCCCCTCTTCACCATGCAACAAAAGAAACAGCTCGTCGAAGCTTGGATTAAACTAGGCAAATACGGACGAAGAGTACCCCTCCATTTCCCCTTTTCCTATTTCAAATACATAACTAGATACTAACAAGATGTACAGGAATATCTCGGCACAATCCCCCCACCAGAAGAAATCCCCAGTAACGTTCCCCAAAACCTCCTAAGTCCCTACAGTTCAACCCCCCACAAGGTTTAGATCAAATACTTAGTAGCTGAGGCGTTTTAAGGTTCAGGATTGTCTGCTGGGCAGATTCCTGACGGTTTTTCGTGCCCAAGTGGCTCAGCCTAGGAATTGTAACAGATCTTTGTACCATTACAGAAACTCGAATTTTACTCAGTATCTTTAAATCTAGACATTTGGTTCAAGTCGCTGGGAGTATACCAGATCCACGGTGCGATTTGACGGATGCACTGGATACAGAAAGGATATCGCGGCAGACCAACGCCAGGCCTAGTTCCCCTACTACCGGTTACAAAGGTCAAGGCTTAACCGCGTATAAATCTTGTCAAGGGAGCAGAGTTAGTCAACGTATGCCGGCAAAAGAACAGCTTTGGCCACTTACAGTAGTCGATGTGCCGACTCTTCCATCTCGGCTGTGCTTCCAGCCCAGCTGCTTCGCAGACCTGCGCCATGTCTTCTGGTGACCACTTGTAACTGTGGATAATTGGAAGCTTTTGGCCCTCAGCAATGACCAGGGTGTCTTTGCACAACAGCCCATCCAGCGGCACCTCAACCCTGCGTTCTGCGACATAATACACTTGCAAGCGCCGACGGTCAATATCGAACTGGGACTCCCAGCGGAAGGCTGCCGGAGGAAGAGCCTCCGGGCCTAGCAACCGGTTGGCACACTGTAAGCCACTAAAGATGAAGTTGGAGATCGCTTCGTAGTTCGGGCTGTACGATCGCAAGATTGTGGCAGGATCGCTGCAGGCGTCGCTACCGATGATAAAGTTGCAGTCCAGCTGCGCTTGAAAGCAGGCATTGTGGAAACTCGCTAGGAGGGTTGTAGCTTCATTTGGCTTCATATTTGCCACGCTGTTACCAAGCCAGAGAAATGTCACCATGTTGGTGGTACTGGTATCTCGTCGCCCCGGACTAGAGGCCAGAATAGACGGCGACGATCTGAGCCAAGTGACGCAGTCGTCGTAGGTGCCGTGCAGGCCTCCGATGGAGACCACGCTCGAATGCGCAAACTTGTCTCTCAATAGTTTCAGACTTCGACGCAGCTCGACCGCAGAGACATCCAGCGCATAGTAACGAACGGGACGATGGAAACGCTCGAAGGCTGATAGGATAACGCCAGTTTTGCGCAGGCTGCCACATCCCAACTCGATAAGAGTACTGGACGGTGGTGTCATGATGGCGATCTCGTCTGCATATTGCATCACGAGATCCAACTCAACACGACTAGGATAATAGTTGGGATGAAGCTCCAACGCGTTGAAGTTGCGGATGCCATCATCACCCCAGAGCAGCATGGACGGTAGAGATGGTGTGTGCCCTTGAAGTCCGAGGATCAGCTCTCGCTTTAGCTCGTCTGAGGCCAACTCCCCCTTCCCCAGGTGGTCATGGCCGATAGAGACCACTGGCTGGGGGGATGTTTTGAGTGAGAGGTGGGCCGTGCTCTCCTGGGAGATGTGAGTAGCTACCACCATCTGTGTAGGTGCATTGTCGGAGTAGTAGGAATCCTTCGTCATGTTGCTTTCTGTGATCCAGTGTCTGGTGGTTGTGATAGTCTCTGGGTTGCCTTGTCTAGACAATATTATCTTCCAAAGTCTCCGGGAACGGTTCTGGCCGGTCACGACTGATATACATAGGTATGGAGCCAGTCGCGAAGGAGTGGCCTTGCCAGAGCTCGAGATTTCTCCATCCATCCCAGGATTGAGACAAACCCTACTTCCATGGCGGTGCATGCTGGCCGCCCTTACCTGTCCACTCCTCGGTGGCCCCCAATGACCCTGCCTTCATTGTGTTCGCCTCTGGGTCCACCGGCCAACCCAAGGGGATTGTCTTGGAGCACCGCAATCTTTGCACCAGTATTCGGGACCACAGTAATGCACTCGCGGTGACAATTCCGGTGCGTGGGCTGCACTTTGCCTCTTACGCGTTCGATGCCAGCATCTATGAGCTCTTCACCGTGCTCAGCAACGGTGGATGTGTTTGCATCCCGTCAGAGTCTCAGCGGCTCAACGGGATTGAAGAATTTATTAAGAAACGCAGCGCCAACTGGGCGGTTTTCTCACCATCAACACTCCAAGCCTTGCAGCCAGATCGTGTTCCAAGTCTACAGACCCTGGTCCTTGGTGGCGAGCCCCTCACCCTAGATATCGCCCACACATGGGGTACTCGGCTCACCCTGATCAATGGCTACGGCCCAGCCGAGGCAACAATCTGTGCTGCAGGTCAAGTGTCTGGGAGCAAATGGAAGGTCGGCACAATTGGCCCTGTTACAGGAGCCGTAGGATGGATTACACGGCCGTCTGACCCCAGCCAACTGGTGCCTATTGGCGTCGTGGGGGAACTCCTGATCGAGGGCCCCGTTGTCAGCCGGGGTTATTTAAACGGCCCTAGTGGGGGTTTTATTGACCCCCCGGACTGGTTGACGCGTTTCCGTCGAGGACAACCAGGCAAGGTCTATCGTACGGGGGATCTAGTTCGATATGCGGAGAACGGATCGATCTGCTTCATAGGCAGGAACGATAGCCAAGTGAAGCTTCGAGGGCAGAGAATAGAGCTGCATGAAGTGGAGTACGCAGTGCGACGCTGCTTCAATAAGGCCACCGTGGCCGTCGAGCTCCTCACACTACCGGGGCAAGCGAAGCCCGCGTTAGTGGCATTTGTAAAGGAAGAGACCGGCGAGAGCACTGATCCAGTTGCTTCATTGATATGTCCGTCGACACCAGCATTTCAATCGCGCTGCCAGTCCGCCAATGTCCAGCTCGAAAGCATACTACCACCCTATATGGTCCCTTCCGCTATCCTTCCCGTATATCGTCTGCCGCTCACTACCGGGGGAAAGCTTGATCACAGGGGCCTTCGACTGGCCGTGGCATCCTTATCACCGCAGGAGATCAGTGGCTATGGTGCTAGTGGACCTAGTCCTCGTCGGCGACCTTCCAGTCCTGTGGAACAAATCCTTCGCGATATCTGGGCCACCGTGTTGAATCAAGACCCGCAGGAGTTTGGGGTCGAAGACAGCTTTTTTCGACTGGGTGGTGACTCTATCAGTGCCATGCAGGTGGCCTCATCGGCTCACGGAGCAGGGTTGAATATTTCCGTCGAGCAGATTATACTCTGCAAAACTATCTCCTCGCTGAGCGCGGGTCTTCAATCTTCTGACGCGGTTCTACAAGCAAGCTCTGCGCCTGAAGAATCGAATATCCCCTTTGCGCTGTCCCCAATCCAGAAACTCTTCTTTGAGAGGGTGACTGCGATGGACCACTTCAACCAGTCAGTAGTCTTACAGGTTCAATGGCCAGCCTGCAAAAAGACCATGGAGGATGCAACCCGAATGTTGGTCCAGCAGCATTCGATGCTCCGGGCCAGGTTCCATCTCGTCAATCACAGCCCCGAGAAATGGACCCAAACCGTTACCGACCATATAGATGGGAGTTACATATACCGAGAACATAATGGGGTATCGTTGGAAGAAGCCCGTCGCATTCGCCAGTTGAGCCAGAAGTCGCTCAATTTACGAGACGGACCCCTGTTGGCAATCGACTGCATGGCCATGACCGACGGAACACAACTGGTCTCACTTATTGCACACCACCTCGTAGTGGATATCGCCTCCTGGAATATTCTTCTGGCAGATCTGGGCGAGGCCTTAACCAGGGGGTCCCTCATGCCGGCTCCCTCAGTGCCGTTTTCTCACTGGCTGCAAGCGCAGGCAGACCAAGCCAGAGACATAAACCCCACAGCTCTGGAGTCGTGGAGTTTCGAGTTCTCACAAGCAATTCAATACTGGGGACTGCACACCAGATCGAACTGTTTCAGAGATGTGCAGGAAACGGCGCTTTGCCTTCCTGCAGAGGCCACACGCATACTCTTTGGCCCCGCCAATGATGCCTTTGGTACCAAACCCGTGGAGCTGATACACGCAGCTATCTTGTATTCATTTTTTAAGATCTTCCCAGACCGGCCGGCACCCGTTGTATGGAGCGAAGGCCATGGCCGTGAGCCCTCGGATCCCAGGTTGGACTTGACTCGCACAGTTGGGTGGTTTACCGACATTTGGCCCACCTTTCTTGAGATTGCGAGGGGGGTACGCTCGCTGGACATTGTGGCTAGAGTGAAGGACGCTCGACGAGAGGCGGAGCAGCGGTACAAAAGACAGTATCTTGCGTCTTGTTACGCGAATTTCGGTGCCGATAGACCCTCTCCACTCCCGGATGGGTTTGAGATCTTATTCAACTTTGCAGAATCAACACACTCCGGGTTTGCTGCCAATCCCTCCATTCGAAGGGTCTCCCTAGACGAATCAACCCTGGCAGACCTGGATAAAAATGCAACCCGCTTTGCTGTGTTTGACTTTTTTTTGGCTGAGATAGTTGACTCGCAATTGGAAATCCGGGTCATTTCCAACCGGCATATGCGACGTTCCCATGCGGTTGCCAACTGGACCAATTGTTGCAAGGAAGTCCTCCTCGAGCTCGCCTCCATGTTACCCTCCACTCATCCGACCATGACGCGGACTGATTTCCCCTTACTGCGCCTGACTGACGAGCAAGTATGCCGGTTCCAAGGGATCATCCAGACGCATATCACTAGCCGCAATCTAGACCTGATGAACGCCTACTCGTGTAGCCCCATCCAACAGGGCATGATGCTTAGCCAGGCGAAGTGCGCTGACGACTACATAGACAAGCTTCGATGGAGGGTTCGGCCACGGGATGCAGAGTCGGTGGATATATCTCGATTGATTGGGGCTTGGCAGCAAGTTGTCGATAGACACCCACTCCTGCGGTCAGTTTTTGTGCAGAGCTGTCGGAACGATGGCTCCACTGACCAGGTTGTCCTTCAAAAGTACGTTGCCGATGTGCTTGTCATCCAGTCGTCCGAAGGAGATCCGCTACAGACCCTCGCCCGGGTTGAAGAATCGCCCATGTTGGAAATGCGTCCTCCACACCGATTGACGGTGTGTCAGGGAGATGGTGGAGATACTGCATGCCTTCTAGTGATCGACCATGCCATTGTCGATGGTATATCTAGCCAGATCATGTTCCGAGATCTTAAGCTTGCATATGACCACGGTCTTAAGTCGCCGGCCGATATTGCGTATCAGGAATACATTGCGCACATGCAGCGACAGCCATCTGATCTAGCACGCGCATATTGGCTAGAATATATAGACCAGATGGAGCCCTGTCTGTTCCCAAAACTTCCCCGGATCCCCGCCCAGGACGATGGCAATGGAGATATCCAGTTTTTGCTTCCAGAATCCTCATCGATAACGGAATTCTGCCAGAGAAACGACGTCACCGTCGCACTAGTCTGTCAGCTGGCATGGGGTTTGGTTCTACGGGCGTATACTGGCTCAGATGATGTGTGCTGCGGATATCTAACGTCAGGGCGTGACATTCCCATTTCCGGGATACATGAGGCTGGCTGTGGGCCCCTTTATCAACATGCTGGTTCGTCGTATGTCTCTTGACCGGGACAAAACCTTGCTCGGGCTGCTTCAGCAGTTCCAACTAGAGTTTGTCCAGAGTCTTAATTATCAATTCCACTCTCTTGCGGAGATAGCGCACGAGAAGGGCCAAGGGCCCATGGGTACCCTATTCAACACGATAATGAGTGTCCAGAAACAACTGGCGGGCTATGCAAATGTAGAAGCGTCCCTTGAGTTTACCGAGACTGAAGGCACTGGATCAACCGAGGTGAGTAGCCCGGAAACATGTTTTCATTGCTAGAATACTGACCGTGCATTCTTTTTCCCTCCCCTACCAGTACGACCTGGTGCTGGATATTAGCCCTCGCGAGCAAGATATTGTCGTCAACTTCAAGTATAGAAGCAAATTTCTTACCCGAGAGCAGGCTCGCCATATCCTAGATGCATTCTGTCATGGGATACACTCCGTGGTGCGTAACCCTCACCATACCGTAGGCACGACTAGCCTCCTTGCAAGGCCTTCAGAGGCATTGATACTACGATGGAACAACAACGCACTTCGCTATTCCGTGCCACAAGCCGCAAGAGGAGAGCTGGCCGAGGTGATCCATAGGAGATGTCTTGCGCAGCCTTAGGTCCCAGCTGTTTGCGCCTGGGATGGCAATTTCACATACGCCGAGCTTGACACGCTCAGTCATCAAATGGCCGCTGTTCTTGTGCAGGAGGGAGCAGGCCCGGAGGTATTTGTCCCGGTTTGCTTTGAAAAGTCGCGATGGACGGTGGTGGCCATTCTAGCTGTTATGAAGGCGGGGGCTGCCTTCATCATTATGGACCCTTCGCAACCACCAACGAGGCTAAAGGCCATCTGCAAAGCCGCAGGCGCTACCTTGCTTATCTCTTCAGAGTCACAAGTGACTCTGGCGGCAGGGTTTGGTCCGAAAATTCTCACCCTTGGAAATCGCCAGCAGCCCTGGACCAACATGGATGGATCATGCTGCTTGCATGGAAAGGTAGTATCTCCAGAGAACGCGGTCTACGCAGTCTTTACATCCGGATCTACGGGAGCGCCGAAGGGAGTTGTAATTGAGCATCGACATTACCTCTCGCGGGTCCACGACGAAATCGACATCTTCAAGATGGGGCCTGGCTGTCGGATCCTGCAGTTTGCTGCTTACGCTTGGGATATCAGCATTTTAGACCATCTGCACGGGATGGTATCAGGTAGTTGCCTGTGCATTCCGTCCGACAAAGAACGGCAACACAGTCTGCCGGAAGCGACAGCCAGAATGCAGGCCAACTGGGCCACCTTGACCCCGTCCATGGCACATGCAATGGACCCCAAAGACTTTCCCACACTTAGGACCATCCAAATAGGTGGAGAGAGGGTTTCGCAACAAGTGATGCAGATGTGGGACGCCCGCAACCTTGCTATCCTGTATGGCCCGGCTGAGTGCACCCCTACCGCCGGCCATAATTGGATCTCCCATGATACTACTCCAGCTGGCATTATGCCCGCCCCCGTCCGGTGTCGAATTTGGATTACCGACCCCGACAACCATGAAATCCTACTGCCTCTGGGCGCGATTGGTGAAATACTGATCGAGGGGCCCAACGTCGGCCGCGGGTATCTCGACGAGCCCCAGAAGACGAGCACAGTGTTCATTGACCCCCCTTCATGGCTTCGACAGCGATATGGACATTACTGCCATCGAGTCTACAAGACCGGCGACCTCGCCCAGTATCTCGACGATGGGAGATTGGTCTTTCACCGGCGGAATGACACGCAGGTCAAGGTTCGAGGGCAGCGCGTGGAGCTGGGAGAGGTCGAATCTCATCTTCAACAATGCGCGTCGGAGTTCAACGACATTGCCGTTAGTCTCGTCCATTCGGACGCTCACAGACGTCGATCCCTTCTTGTAGCATTTCTGTACGGGCCTTCCACCGTTGCCCTGCAAGACATCCCGGGCTCGACGACATTCTCCCGCTCATCTGGCTCGTTCTTTAAGCGACTAGAGCTATTGCGAGCTGATCTGCGGCGCACCCTGCCGGGATACATGATTCCAGACGTCTTCTTTCCGTTACGATGCGCTCCTCTGACTGTAAACGGCAAACTGGATCGAGGGAAGCTCTACCAAGAGGTAGCCAGTCTGTCACCGGATCAGATACGGGAATACCAGGCAACCCTCGAATCCAAAATCCCCCCTTCCACTTTCCTGGAGCAGATGATTGTGGAGGCCGTGGCTAAGCTTCAGAGCATGCACTAGAATAGCGTCGGGGTGAACGACAACTTCTTTCGACTGGGCGGAGACAGCCTTTTGGCCATGGGCCTGATAGCAAGAACCCAGGAAAGAGGCTACCAAATCACAATGGCTGACATCTTCCGTTCCCGCCATCTTCGCGCCCTGGCAGCCGCCGTGAAGACTTCGTCCTCGGTCGACGAGGCTGCTGCTATCCCGCGGCCGTTTTCCTTACTAGCAGTGGATGCGAAGCGTGAGACCATCGTAGATCAAGCGGCCCAGATATGTGATCTGCCGAGAGATAGTATTGAAGATGTCTACCCGTCAACCCCATTGCAGGAAGGCCTGATGGTCTTGTCCACTAGACACCCGGGTAAGCATGTCAACCAGATGGTGTTTGACCTTGCGGCCGACGTGGACATCGAGCGGTTCAAGGCTGCGTGGCAGACGACGATTGCAGCCACCCCGATCCTGCGCACGAGACTCATTCACGCTGAGCAGGATGGGATGTATCAGGTGCTGGTCCGCCACTTAGACTCGTGGCATCAGTTCGACGACCTCGGCTCGTATCAGGCGCATCTTGCCGCCCAAGAAATGGTACGTGGAAAGCCCCTGATAGACCTCTCGCTTGTTCAGCCGCTACAGAATTTGCAGTCGGTAAAGTTCCTGCTCACATTGCATCACTCCGTGTACGATGGCTGGACCATGTCGCTGCTTTGGGAGCAAGTGCAAGCTGCCTATTAGGGCACATCGCTATCAGTCGTCCCTTTCAACCGCATGATACAGTATATGCAGTTTAACCAAGCCGATGCTGTGAGTTTCTGGGGCTCTCATTTTTTGGCCTACAGGCTGCAGTCTTCCCACAGCTTCCTTCCTGTCGATACGAGCCCGTTCCAGCTTCCTCATTCAAATATAACCTTCAAGGCGTGGAAGCGGCTCCTGGGGAGTTTACTATAACCACGATGGTCCAGTTGGCATGGGCAATCACCATATCCAGCTATACCGATTCCGATGATGTAGTCTTCGGAGTGACTGTTAATGGACGCAATGCCCCGATTCCTGGGATCCAGCAGATCGCTGGCCCAACCATTGCAACTGTGCCGTTACGAGTCCAGCTCAGCTCCGAGAAGACCGTCCAGGATTGTCTCGCCTCTGTCAGTGAGCTGACAACAATGATGATCCCATTCCAGCAACTGGGCTTGCAGGGTATTCGTGCGTTGGGGTCCGATGCAACGACAGCATGCGACTTCCAGTGTCATCTCGCCGTGCAACCCCCGTCCCCTGCAGTGAGTCCCAGTCCCACGCTTGTCGCTGGGGAGAGTAGCGTCCATGAGGACTACTCCGCATTTGCCAACTACGCGTTGGTGGTGATCTATCAACTCGGCAACAACGGCCCGGACTACGTGGAAGTTGTGCACGATGAGAAGGCCATATCTCACTTGCTGTAGCCCAGCGGGTTATACGGCAATTCGAACACGTCTTGAGACAGGTCCAAACAAAGACAGAGCTACGCCTCTGTCAGCTTGACCTCGTCTGCCCCGAGGATAAGAACCGGTTGCTCAAATGGCATAAAACGCTTCCTCCCCCATACGCCGTTCGACTTCACGAGCTTGTTCTGGCCCATGCGATGAACAATCGGCAGGTCCCCGCGATTGACGCCTGGGATGGAGCAGTCAGCTACTGGGAACTGGACAGGCTCTCTCTAGGACTCGCAAAACGGCTCTCGACACTGGGTGTCGGGCGTGGTTCCGCTGTTCCCCTGTGTATGGAGCGGTCCAAGTGGGTTATCATCAGTATGCTTGCCATTCTCCGCGCCGGTGGCACTTGTGTGCCCTTGGACCCGGGTCATCCACCGGAGCGCACCAAGGAGATCGTGTCTCGTACCGCAGCCAAACTGGTCCTGACCGGTCCTACCCTTGATGTCCGGTTTCAGGACACCGCGGCCATTCCCCTCGTTATTCCGACAACCCATGAAGCCCCTACTCAAGCAGGTAAACTTGCAGTTCCCGACTCCTTAGATCCCGCTTTCATCATCTTTACGTCCGGGAGTACAGGGAAGCCGAAAGGAATTCTCATGGACCACACAGCGCTCTGCACGAGTATCAGGGATCACACAAGCTCCCTGCGTCTGCATCCCGGAGTTCGTGGGTTACATTTTGCCTCCTATGCATTTGACGCCAGCTTATACGAGATCTTCTCGGTTCTTGTTAACGGTGGTTGCGTTTGTATTCCAGATGAGAACGACCGGACTAATAACCTTGCTGGTTTCATTAACAACTTTAATGTTAACTGGGCGGTATTTGCTCCATCTGTCCTTAATACCCTATTGGAACCTGATCAAGTTCCGCGCCTTAACACCATCGTGCTTGGCGGCGAAGCCTTGACCCAGGATATCGTCGATGTCTGGGCCCACCGACTAGCCCTAGTAAACGGCTATGGCCCTGCAGAAACCACTATTTGCGCGGCTGGCCAGGTGCCCTCCCAAGGATGGAGCACAGGTGCCATTGGTCAAGTGACCGGGGGCGTCGGCTGGATCGTCAACTCGTCAGATCCGTCTCGCCTGGCGCCAATTGGTGCAGTAGGCGAACTCTTGATGGAGGGCCCAGTCGTAACGCGCGGGTATCTCAACGACCCAGAGAGGACCGCAGAGACATACATCCAGCCACCTCCATGGATTGAGGAATTCCGGAATCCGACAGAGACTAGACGATTCTACAGGACGGGGGATCTCGTGCAGTACGCTGAGGATGGGGGTATTCGGTTCTATGGTCGCAAGGACTCCCAGGTCAAATTGAACGCCAAGCGCATTGAACTGGCCGAGGTCGAGTATCATACTGCCCGGTGCTTCCCAGGCATCCGTGAGATAGTGGCAGAGATAGACTATCGAGCCAACAATCGCCGGGATCCAGTCCTGGTTGTATTCCTTGTCCTAACTACCGAGCCCTCTGCAGCGCAGCCGTCGGGGCTGTTCCTCGGCCCAGATCCAGATTTCGACGCCGCAGTCGACGCAGCCGTGTCCGAACTACGGAGACGTGTGCCACGGTTTTTTATCCCCAGGGCCTTCGTACAGTTGGCCGAGATGCCTCGGACTAGCAGTGGCAAGATCGATCGACGACTGTTACGCGAACAGGCTGCTATGCGCTCTCTTGATCTGTTCAAGACCAAACAAGTTGCCCATAGGGAGCCCACAACTGAGGCAGAACGACTGCTACGCGACCTGTGGGCTGGCGTCATTGGTAAGCCGCCCAAGGAGATCGGGGTGGGTGATAATTTCTTCGACCTGGGCGGAGATTCTGTCAAGGCCATGAGACTATTTACTCTCGCTCGCCCGCATGGGATGACCCTAACCCTGGTGGACATCTTTCAACATCCGACGCTCTGTGATCTCGCGCAGGTGGCAACAGCATTGCTACGCAATACCGCCAAATATGATTACGAGCCAGGCAGCCTCTTTGAGGCACGGAATCCGGCGTTGTTTGTGTCCAATATCCCCGGCTGCCCCAACACAGTTGACCCAGAGAACGTGCTGGATGTTTTACCTACCACTGAGTTCCAGAGCTGTCTGCCCGACGACCGGAATGCTACATATTTCAAGCTCCCCCTTCCGGCTCACGTTGATCTGTCTCGCGTTGAGTGGGCCTGTCGACAAATTGTTGCTCACCATCCTAGCTTGCGGACAGTCTTTATATCTCATGAGGACCGGCATATTCAGATCATCCTCCGACATATCGAGATTCCGGTAGTCCAAATAACGTGCCAGGGTGACCGCAGCGCCGAGGATGCCTTCCAGTCCATCTACGAGGAGGACTATGAAAAACCAGTCCCGTCCGGCGGATCTCATCTCAGGATATATCTGGTCTCCCAATCGCCGTCGCACCGCTGGCAGCTAGTCAGAGCATCACACGCCCAATTAGACTATGAATCCGCGCTACTATTCCTCAAGGACATCTCGATGATATATGCAGGACAGGAACTCCATTCCCAGGCTCCCTCATTCGCCCAGTACCTGTACGGTGCCACGTCCATTGTCCTACCCTATCAAGACGCAATTCACCACTGCACATAAGAGAATCCCATTTCCCAGCGTCAGCAAAGGGATCACTGTGGCCACTTTGACGAGGGCCGCGTGGGCGTTCGTCCTTGCCCAGCTCACCGGCGAGACTGACGTGGTCTTTGGGCACGTCCTTAATGGTCGGGACCTACCCCTCCCGCATGTCGAGGAAGTTCCCAGCTCCCTGCGTGTCCGTCTCTCCGTTTCGAGTTATAATGCAGCGCTCCTGGACCGTACGGACCTTGCTCCACCACGTCCAGCAGCAGTACATCCGGTTGATGCCATTCACCAGCATGGACTTCCAAGATATCCGCCGCGTGATCCCAACATGGCCCGCAACTGGTCGACTCTGCAGCGCATGCACCTATCAGAACGCCGGTGTAACACGGACAGTGCCGTTCATGGGCATTGAATACCCTGTCGAGGTCGTCCAACGTAATGTCACGAGCCCCTTCCATGTTACGGCCGGCCCGCACGGAGACCCTGAGCTTTTCGTTCACTTGGCAGTTATGAATCCGGGTTACCAGCAGCCGCTGGTCGATGATATGGCCGCTAAAGTCTGTGAGGCAATCGGTCGATTCGCGGATGACTCTCACAGTCTGCTTTTTCTAGAATGATGGATAACTTGTATCTATTTCTGTTTATCCAGTTTCCATACAACCATACTGTTGGCAAAGCCTACTTACTTACTTACTCGGAAAGTCATATTGGTGGGACTAGTTCTTAAAGATGCCCAATAACATAAAACGATCATTCTGTTGATGAGCAACGGGCTGATCATCTACTCCTTATGTGACGATTCCACAGGAAAGCCTTCACTACAGCGACTAATCAGGGTAATATAACTAACTAACTAACTAATATTTTGTGTTAAATACGTGTTGTGAAGCGAAGCCTGAGGTCACCGCTTACTAGTTAGGTCATCTCTAGGATAGCTAGGGGACAGTTACCTTTAGAACAGTTACTTGATTGTACGTATTCCCCTACGGCAAATTGCATTAAATATTTCTGTGTATATTAAGTTGCTTCTAGACAACGTAGCAAGCATTAGTTTAAGTGGATTTGTGTTTTGAAACTGATCCAGGTATTGCCATCTAAATGCTACCTTGCACACCAACCGAACCCCAACTATCTGCATCCTTCATCCGCAACAGCATCTGCATGTCAACACCGCTAACTGTAGCAAAAGCTCGCGCCCTTATATCCTCAACGCTCTCCCCTCGCATCCCCCACAGCACTAAGTCGATGACCCCGCAATCAACTCGCCATCACAGCGACAAATTCCACCTGGGAGAACTTATTTCCCTGGACAATTCTGCGGACTGTCGGACGACGGGAGGAAGGTACAATTGGGAGATGGGGTGAGGAGTTTCTCTTCTTGTTGTTCTTGTTGTTGTTGTTGTTGTTGTTGTTGTTGAATAAATCCACGGTCGTAGGTTCCAATCAAGCGCGTCTTCCCAGTAATCGGGGTGAGTGTGCATTATCCCTGTGTATTTGGGGAGATGATGATTGTGCGCTCTTCGTTTGTCCATTTTGGGAGGGACATGATAGGTGGGTAGAGACGGAGTGTTTCCAATTCTCAAGGTTAATGATGTGGTATGTCAGGGATAAGATGGGATGATGCTCATCATAACCCCCCCCCGGGTTCTCTGTCCGCAAACACGAACAACTCCAGCTCCTCACCAACTTAATCTAATCCTGCACATCCGGATTCGCAGCCAAAAGCAGCAATTGCAAAAGCCATTCATATGTAGTCACCGTTGCTGTCATGGACAGCAAAGTTGATCATGAAGATCTCATCAGGAAGTTAGACCCTTTGCTGCACTCCCACCCTTGCCCTTTTCATCCTCGTGATCCTGCTGCTTCAGATCCATCACTCACTCAAACAAACGAGGTCATGAGACCTCCTGAGCCGGCCTTCCCCTCATTAACGGCGGTTATCTCTTCGTCTAACATGCGGACCATGTGTGTTTGAAAAATGAAGCCGCGGCGTCTGCAATATGACGCCACAATGGCTGGTGCATACGCCAGCGAGAGAGAGAATCCGTCGCGGCATGACCATGGGCATGATGCAGTAGTTATCTAGCATTATCTAAAGGGCATCTCTGTAGTTTATTACTGTTTCCGTCTCTTTTTTTTCCCGTTGCAAATACGTTGTGGTGGTGGTGTTGGAGGAGGCAAAGAAGACAGGCGTGTCATTATTTGCACCGACAAATTTATAAGACCATCGAAACCCCGAAGCAGCCAGCACATTTAACGAGAGTGTTCGTGTATCTCTAGCTACACTCCTGATATGCAAAGTCCCCCGTGTCAGTCCAAGTACCCAGCATCTCGACCGTCTGCTTCACACTCTTCATCCCCAAAGACAAACGTCATAATGTTCTCACTTAAAAGGGCGTTGCGAGACCATTCCGGTGATGGGGCCCAGACAGACTTTCCAGCTAGCGGTTGAGATGCAGGGGGCCGTATACTTCTAGTAGTTCTATCATAAAAGAGCAGCAAAGTTAAGTCCCCTCAACTAAGCAATACCACGTATCAATCAGACATACTCTAAACCTTATACGGGGCGCAAAAAGCACTCTGGACGGCATTCGCATCCGCAACATGAACATACACATCGACGGGTGTGACAAGCGCCCCAAACAGGGCCGTACTTAACTGGGCATGCGAGCTCGCCTTTTCAGCAAGGTGCCACCCTCTACGCGCATAGCGACTTGAAGGAACCCGCCTACGCCCAACAAAGTAATAGGGAGATCGAGAATAGGCCAGCAGTACGATTCTAAAATTATCACGAGGAAGTTGTGCGGGGCGATTATATGAGACGGACCAGGGAGATGGGGATGCCCGCGGATGATGCTCGGCGGTGATTGAGCTCCATGGCTACTAGGCTCCAGCCTAGGTAGGCTATGGATAGATAGGCTATGAGGGGTTGTATTATCATGGTGTTAGAAGGCGTTTTGAGAGGGAGGATGCGATGTTGAATGGTTAGTTGGTTGACTAACGAGAAGTAGTTACTTACCCCTGTCCGGTCAGGTCAGACTCTGTAGGGGTGAGGAGATGGTCAAGGTGTCAGTTAGACACTTACTTTGCAAACAAGCACAGCTGAAAATAATAAGCACTAGTCGCTAGCAGTATTCTGCCCCGGAATCCTGCCCTTGGCTCTCGTAACTTCCAGTTCGCTATACATTTAACTCTGATGGTATTCAACCTCGCCAAGAAAGGGTAGTTATGGGTCCAGTTAGGGTTTGTGATTGATACATCTACCAAAATCACTTGTGGTGGTTTTTCCGCTTTGGCGGGAGGAAAAATAAACTGCTTGTATAAGTTAACCACATCAAAGATTTCCGAGCAGGGGTTAACCCACCCCTTTTTTTTTGGCTGAGTCAAAGAATGGCTCTAGGTGGTGGGGGTGGTCGCCATCCATCTGCCTCCATACACAGGCCGCATGACGACCACCCCGGCAACCCACAGCGAATCCGATTACAAGGTGACAACAACCCTGTCTGTCTTCAGCTTTAGTCTCGGTTTGATCCGCCGGACATAAAGTTATTCAGGGAAGGAATACGTAACCAGTCACAAGGACCCTTTCTGTTAGTGTTGAGTGCTGGACTGACGGATTCTTGAGACACTCATCCACTACGTCATCGTGTACATTGTCATGGTGTTTTTGAGGAGGTATCTAGATGTGTTAATTAGGTATACTAACTAATCAATGATGAAAAGTTTGTTGTTGATGGTCGAGTCGGTTGGAACCGACTCAGCCACCTCTCTCTGGATGGAGTAGATAGATATCGCCATAAGTCTAGGGAGGGGGAAAAAGACGGTACTAGTATACAAAATGCCTCTACCATAGCAGAGCTCCCTCCGTCCATCCATCCATTCCGAACTTCACTTCCCCAGGGGCGGGGAGCAGCCCTCTACCGAGTAGGTACCAACCAAGTGCAGGTACGTACTTAGGCATCAGGATCCAAACCAGTATTCAATAGGAGAATTGTATACATCCAACTAAACCAACAGTAGCACCAAAATATGATTGGATTCTCTTCTCATATATTTCAGTAGATTAAGTTAAAAAAAAAAAAAAAAAAAAAATCTACCGAGTTAACATCGCAAATCAGCCTTGCTAGATACCAGCTGAACCCACCCCTGTCACCTGTGCCACAAAACCCGCCTTGCACCGCCGCCCCCACTCACACTCACTAACACACACACACACACACACACACACCCCTCCGAATGCATTTCATTCCGATTTAAAATCCTCACCCAGTAATGGACGCGGAAGAAGAGTATCAATACCGAGCAAAGAAAACAAGGAATCTTCCGCCATCCATGCAAGTTATTCCGTACCAGAAACGAAAATCAAGACTCGAGCCACCAATCATCCATGGATGGGATGCCTCCTGAGCCGCAGACCTAACCTATACTTTTCCGTCGATTATTGGATTTCAACCTCGTCGGCGTGAGCATGTGAGTGGGCCGGGTAGAGGGGGGGGAGTAAGAGCCTAGCCTAGCCTAGTACGGAGTACATGGGGTGGTGGCATATGCAGGGCGTATCACTCCCTATTGCCGACGACCGGCTTGTCGAAATTGGGTGTAGTCAGTGGATCTTTGGTATCCATCATTTGTAGTGAGTCACTGCCTGATGAGATCAGGGCCTCGGGAATCCCCTCATCGTTATTGCCTAGTGCCTGCTCTGTCGAATGTCGCATATTCCGGCTTCTGTCTATGGTGGGGTGGGGGGGGGGGGGGGGGTGCGATCGGGACTGAGGGAAGGAGGGGCGGGCCGGTCTTACTCAACCCTAAGTAACGGATACTACAGACTAAGGACAGAGTAGATGAATGATGTGTATCGAATCAGGATACTTGTATTGCTTTGCTCGTATATATCTATAGTCATAAAAGTTGAACATAGGAAATAATAGTAATGTCAAGTCAAGGAAAGTCAATCCAAGAGTAGTAGTGGGCAAATCCAGTGCATCCTTCAATGCGGGGGACATTCTCGTCGAGCAGAATTCATGCATGAGTGACTCATGCGTACAATGCGAATTATCCAGTCAAGCTAAGCTAGAAATTTTTTTTTTTTTTTTTTTTTTTTTTTTTTTTTTTTTTTTTTTTCTTTCTTTTCTTGTTTTTCAACGCCGGGAACGCAAGATGATTGCGTAACGGAAGGAGACATCGGCGTCGACGGCCGCCTCCTTCCAAACGGGTAATCTCATGAGGAACGTGGGCAGTATCAACTCATGGATAGCAAACCCTCAGAATAGAAGTGCGGGGTGAATCCGGTTCACTCTAATGGGGCTTGGGGTAGGTCGGGGGCATTTGCCCTGGACCGGTGCGTTGTAGCTGGGAGCACCTGGCTGCCGTGGGACAGGAACGGGGTTTGGTTTGGTCGAAGCAATGATCGAAGCAATGGGGACAAGCAACGGGACGCATTGCATGGATTCAACGATAGTACCCGGACATGCGGTAGATGCGCGAGGACTCCTTGACCCGCTCGACCTGGTCAGCGGCGTCGGAGTCGTAGAGGGATCCTCTGCTTGGAGAGCCACGGTGAGGAGAGCCGCGGTGGGGAGAGCCGCGGTGAGGGGAGTGGTAAACGATAACGCGGCGGTTCTTGACGGTCCGGGGCTGTCTCTCAATGATCTCGGTGACATTGGACGAGCGACGAGGGCCAACGTTGTACGTTCGGTCGTAGCTGATGACGGGCGTGTTGTACTTGTCGGTCACTGACTTCTTGGCCCTTAGGCGAAGGCCTTCCTCGAGGGCGAGGAGGAGTCCATGGGTAGCGAGGCAGTCACGCGGGATCTTGACGAGTGTGGGCTGGTTCCGGTCGCGGTCGACGGCCGAGTACGACTTGCGGTTCTTTGAGTACAGGTAGTCTGCGACATCGGTGGCATACTGGTCGCCGCGGTCGCAGAGGGAGTGGCCCTGCAGGTGAGCCCCGAGGGGGTCGTCGCATTGGTAGCAGTGGCTAGCGTGGCGCTCAAAAGCCATCATAACATATTCCTCGTCGGCCCTGAGCTCGCGCACAGGCAGAACAGGCTCGGCGGTGGTGATGATAGGGGCAGGCATGCTTCTGGTACGTCGTAGACGGGGCTGCGTGCGGGAGGGAAGGCTGCGACGATATAGAATCTCCCTTAGGGAGATGGGGGGCCAAGGAAGACGAGAGAGGTCGTTGGGCGACAGCGTGGCGGTAGAGTAAGTCGAGGAAGTCGAGTGGATATCAAGCGAGTATAGAGAGGATAGCAGAGAGATCCGAAGTGACTATGAGGAACGTTGGGATGAGAGTTGGTTGTGGTATGAGAAAAAGTGAGGATGGAAAGGGAGGGGAGGGGGGGGTCTATATAGATCGGCCAGAGGCATCCAAGTTCCAATTGGAAAGTGGACACACCCACCTCGCACCCCTCCATCAACGCGTTTCTTGTGACCAACGGCGTCATTCCAATTTTAGTCCCCGACTACTGGCTGGAGAACGAGCGGAAGGAGAGAATGACCAGCGACAGTTCCTACAGTAGCGGCGGACGGCTGCCTGGGGCGGATGACTCGACTCGACGCTAGTCCGCTAGCTGCAGGCTGTGCTTGGATGGACTGCTTGCACCAGAGCGAGCTCGTTCGCTCTTTCGCCCACGTTCGAGCTGCCTGATTGGCCGAGGGGCTGTTTTTGGCTCCTTTGAGTCGGTCAGCTTGTCCTTCCCTGCGTTCCCCTTTCTCCGTCGTCAGCGTCGAGGAGTCAGTGAAGAACTCCTCCCTGTGGCTTGACCTCGTATCTGCGCCTCAACACCATGCCCGTTCCGCTCTTTCTGTCACACCCTCCATCTCATCCTGCTGCCTGCATTCCAAGGTTCCCGACTTCCTTGTCTCTTGTCGACTCTTTGTCCTGCAGTCAACCCTGTCCCGATCGCGATTCACCTGCGTAGAATCGGTTGGTTCTTGAGCCTCCCTGCCGATTTGCGAACATACAATACCATTCGCGGGGCAGCCGCTCGCCTACCCACGATCATCAGTCTGAGACGTTGACCGTCAGAACCATTCTGTCGGGACCAAACCCCCCCCCCCTTTCCATCTATTTCCGTTGATGCTATGAATAATTGTGGTCGCAGGTCTGGGATTCGAGCGCTAACGGACGATCTGTCGAAGTCGAGAGCCAGAGTCCAGCCTCCCCTCCCTGTCCTTGACCGTCTGTGTTGACGTCTCAGCCTCGCGTTCAGCCTCAAGCCACGCTCTACTAACGACCTCCGGTTAGTCCCATCCGCCATGATTCGACTCAGCCCCCGTCACGTCCCCCATCCTCTTTCTTGTTGTGAGCTCCAGCCACAGTCTGACATTGCGAACGAGCCTCTGATGATGACGACGGAAGCCAATGCACACCATCCCATGCATGTCAATGAGGCCCCGACTGCCAGTGCAACAGGCTTGGGTCACCGTCACACTTCCATGTCATGCTTGACGCGCGCGAGGCGAAACGTCGGCTTCGGCATCTCTCGTCCTCTCCTCTCCTCTCCCACTAAGCCTCTAGCGCCCGTGTCTCACGCTTTCTCGCATGAAGCTTGCTAAGATCCAATACTTTATGCCCCAGTCAATCCTAACTGAAACTCCTTCCAGACACTCCCAAGCGCCGGCACAAGGTCCTCTCCGTGCGCGCTACGCTTCTATCGCAATGGACTGCACTCGTCCAAAGAATCTTGGTTGGTCTCGTGTTCTGCGACAGTGACCCTGGCAATCTGGTCACAATCTAAAAATATATCGTCGAAGCGCTGAGCAGTTTGTGAACGTCCACCCTCTTCCTGGAGTCGTCTGAGCCTCTCCCATCCAGTCGACTCTCGATTCCGATCGGTTCGAGACAGCCTCCAAGGTTTCTTTCGCCGCATGATCTTCCAGCCCCCAAGCCGGTCAGGTCGGGTGTCATGCACATCCTTGCCACATGCCACATGCCACACTGTATAGACCACAAGATGGCCAAACCTACTCCTATAGCGCTCTTTCCTTGTCGTCTTCATCAAGAAGCCGGGCTAGCTCAATCGGCAGAGCGTGAGACTCTTAATCTCAAGGTTGGGGGTTCGACCCCCCCGTTCGGCTGGCTTTCTTTCTTTTTTTTTTCTGCTTTTTGCTCCACTAATAATCGTGGTGAAATTTTTTTTTTGGCGGCTCGGGATGTGGATATGGAAGTCGGTTCCATGGGTGACCAGGGTCCACCCCACCCCAGTCAACAACCACCAAATTTAGATGGAACTCAACTCTATACGAGGCAACGAGATTAAACAATCAGCTTAAGCTTGAATCTCGCTTCGTAAATAATATTAAATATAGCAAACGTAATCCCGCTCTATTTATTTATAGTATCCTAATACGAGCAATAATATAGATCCCGGCATACCCCAATCCTAATGCAGTATCTTGTCGGATGGCGGATATATATATATATATATCTCTCTCTCTGTACAACATCAGCACTAAAAAGCCCGTTCTTCCAGTTCCAAGTCTCAACAGACCAAGACAGTAACACTGAAGTAAATCCCTAGCGCCTAAATATCCAGAAAGAACCCATCCCTGAAATAATTGCAGTTCCATGCCATCCAATAAATAACCAAATCCAGCCATTAGCACGCGAACATATCTCGCTTTCGTTTCGTCGTCCTCACTCGGGACATCACGGACAATTTAAGGTGGTGTGTCGTAGTAAGAATGGAAAGACCCATCCAATCAATCCATCTAGTTTTCCTTTCCTTCCACCTCGAGCAACCCCGCTCGCTGATTTGATTCCCGTTTATTTTATTTTGGGGGCAGGGAGGAAGGCAGATATGTCATTGGTTGTTGTCACCACCCTCAATAGGATCATCCCAGCCAGGCCATGGCAATATAGAAGAGTATCATCAGAATGAAGGGGGTTTGGTAGGACTGGTGAGGAGGTGTTTGTCATTGTTGTTGTGCTAGGAGCTTCGGTGTTGGTGGGTGGGTGCTTACCGCCATGAATCGGAAGAGTTTCCAGTGCAGATCTTCGAGGTCTGGCATGGTGGGTTGATTTGCTTTGAAGTAGTGCTTGGAAGAGAGTGGAAGAGGTGGCGAGGTTGGGAAATAGCGGTGGTTGTGGATTGGGTGTAGACGGCGGTGGTGTGGAAGGTGGTCAGTAGCAGAGGATGTGAACCGTCTTGACTCTTCATTCTAGGATTTTCATATAGGATGCTGTTTCGTTGATAGGTAAGTAGGTATGTATGTATTTTGCAGCGAGATCTAAACGTCGATGCGTTGAAGTCTCCCTTGAATGAAACCTAACCTGGGGCCCTTTTGCCTGGATATAGCCCTCAGAATGTCTGGTAGAGACCCGAGTGGATTCGGTTCTCTATAATCACATCTCAGCGGGTGCTAGGAAGCTCTTCTTACACGGCAGGGCCCGAATCTTCCAAGCTCCCGTCAACTTCACAAACTTCCCTCCTTCCTCCCAGCACAGACTGTTAGTTAGACAGGGCATGGATATCCAATCCGTAAAGCGTTTAGTGGCAGATCTCCATCATCTCCACTCTCCTCTCTAGCAAAACCGATGAGCATTTTCATCGTCTAAGAAGACAGAAACAGAAACAGCCAACACTAGCCTATTCCAATCGGACTTTGTCTCTACCCGGTCCCTATCTCTGGCTTCAAGTTTTTCGAACCCCGCGGGCCTCATCCCGGATCTCCAGACCCTTCACAACACCCCTTGGCAGTGGAAAGCCACAATCCAAACCACCATGGCTCACCCATCAACAATGAAAGCCTGGCTCTACAACAGCACCACCCCCAACGGCGTCATCCCAAACCTCACCTTCAACCCCACCGCCCGCCCGCCACCTCCCCCCTCACGCCCAAACCAACTCCTCATAAAAGTCCTCTCCACCGCCCTAAACCCAGCAGACTACAAAGTCGCCGAACAATCCACCATCTTCGGATACACCCTAATCTGCAACACCCCGGCCTCCCCGGGCCTCGACTTCTGCGGCCAAGTCGTCGCCACACATCCCAGCCACAGGGGGGAGAAGGGGGTAGGTCAATTCGAACCCGGCCAGCTAGTCTACGGCTGTCTTGCCCGACCACGTGAGTTCGGGACGACAGCGGAGTACGTCCTCGCGGATGAAAATGACCTCGCGGCCCTGCCCGAGGGGGTGAGTATCGACGATGCAGCGAGTCTCGGTGTTGCGGTGCGAACTGCCTACCAGTCGCTGAAGCACTACATCAAGACGCCGGGACGGAGAGTCTTCATCAACGGTGGCTCTGGCGGTTGCGGGGTATTCGCAATCCAATTCGCCAAGATGCTCGGGGCCCATGTTACAGTCACTTGCTCTGGTCGGAATGTGGAGCTTGTGAGGTCGTTGGGCGCCGACGAAGTCATCGATTATACGGCTGTCACTAGTGTTACGGAGACACTCAAGGGCAAGGGACAGGTCTTTGACCATGTCGTTGACCATATTGGGGTCCCTGATGATTTGTATGCGCAGGCTCACCATTTTCTTAAGGATGGGGGTGTGTGGGTTCAGGTTGGTTCGGGGAGTATTTTGACTACGGTGTGGAGGGCTATTACGCCGAGGTTTCTTGGGGGTGGGAGGAGGAAGTTTGTCCCGCTGATGATGGCGAATTCGAAGGAGGATCTGGTTGCTGTGGGTGGGCTTTTGGCAGATAAGAAGATTCGGGTTGTGGTTGATGAGGTGTTTGGGTTTGAGTCGGTTGTTGCGGCGTATGGGAAGTTGCAGTCTGGGAGGGCGAGGGGGAAGATTATGGTGCATGTTGGGGAGAGAGGGAGTGATGATGTGCTGTAGGTATGGGAGTACTTGCGATGGAGGTAATATTAATATTAATGCGGTGCCGGGGATACCCGTAGGCACGCTCCATGACAAACCAGAGAAGGTCCAGCCCATCATAAACCTCAGGATGTTGATAGGAGCGATGAGTCTAGATCCCCCAGACCCGGTTTCCAGAGGGTCCCGCCATCGCACCTTTTAAGTTGCGAGGCGTTTTTGCAACGACAGGCAGTGGGACAACCAGTCTCAGCAGGGTTGACTCATTTCAAACAGAACGGTGAAACTGGCGGATACCGACATCCTCTTGCAGCTCTCGGGCAGACCGACCTCCTATCGCAAAGTCGGATTCCTCCGGCACCATGCAGGGTGCTGAAAGGCACACCCGGTTTGATTCTGGACTCCGATTCGACTCGGCAACAAAGTGCATGGATCCAACGTCCCACAAGCATTCGATTCCCGTCCAAAACAAGATTGGGCTGGAAACATATCTGCGTGCCAACTGCCAACGGCCAAACACTCCACGTCAGCCAGCCGGGCTGGTCTCGAAGCACCCGGGATACCTTTTTCTCTCTCTTTCTCCTCTGGCGAACTAACAGCTCTGATAGGCTATTTCATCTCTACCTAATATTTAAGCACGGAGCCCAAGTCACTTATAAGAAACTACCTTCAACATGTCTTGTCTCCGTAAACATACCTCATCCCATCCACCACCCTCATCAGCTCCAAAGACCACTGAAGCACGCTCGCTGCGTTCATACCTCAACCTTCGGAAACTGCGCACTCCAGCACCAGTCCCTCACGAGCCCAATTTTTCTCATTCTCATTCCCATCCCACTTCAACTGAGCAAGAAACACAATTGCGGTGGGAAGATATCAACCCTCTAGCAGGATACCTCACCTCTTCGAACCAATCACAAAGATCAACATCAACAGCGATTCCACCGCATCGTCGTCTATCTCAGGTCATCCCAGAAAGAACAACACCCACAACACCCACAACGCCAAGCACAACCATGCTCAACCACAGTCCGAACCAATCCCCGCCCTCCTCCAACGCCTCATTACCAGGCTACAACGATGTCAGTGGTGCCGTCGTCGTGGATGCTGACGGGTACCCGCGTTTCCTAACGCCGCAGGAAGAACAAGATAGAAAGGTCGCGCTGGAACGGGCGGTTCGAGAGAGGATGATGGGGCTTCCTCGGAGAACGGACTTTAGTTGGGAGGCGTCGGCGAATCCGGTTTTGCCGCGGTATGAATGTAATGCTTCGTCTGCGGGTGCCGGTGCTGGTTCTGCTAGCGAGAGGAAAGGGGTGTCAGCGTGATGTTGAAAGGGTGGTTTGGGGGTGTCAGTTTTGTATAGATAGACTGACTGACTGACATCTGCAACGGATGGTGTTGGATTTCAGTGAACAATTTCTTTAACTTAACTTACACTTATGATATATATGACTTACGATGCTTTAACGATGATCAGCTGATATATTGCTCTACTATACTATGTACACCACGCCCTAGACGCAGTAAATATTGCTTTTAAAACGTCCAACCCAACCCAACCCAACCAAATCCTCCACATCGAGCCCTGGAAGCTAGATAGATCATATTCAGCTCCTAAAAAGCTTCAACCCACCCTCCTCGACATCCTCATCATCACCCCCACCAACCTCACCCTCCTCATCCCCCTCCCCAAGGAACCCACTCGCCGTCTTCCCCAACAAACTAGCAAAGAACTCCTCCCTAGCATGCCGCGTCCATGACCCACGGTCCTCAGGCGGCATGAAATTCTGCAACTTCTCATGGACGTCGAACCGCATCTTCCGGCCCTTGGATGCCCGCGTATCAACCTCCCTCTTCACCTTGTCCTTGCGCATACCCGTTACCGGGTGGACATTGCGAGAGGGCAAGAGGTGTAGCGTGTCCAGGCCGTTCGTGATCGCG
Organism: Aspergillus asperescens; assembly: GCA_027569075.1. Taxonomy (NCBI): domain Eukaryota; kingdom Fungi; phylum Ascomycota; class Eurotiomycetes; order Eurotiales; family Aspergillaceae; genus Aspergillus; species Aspergillus asperescens. The sequence goes on along the minus strand of JAPDEH010000122.1, from coordinate 16,456 downwards.
TCGGAAGAGGACATGCGCTGCTCGACGAGATCGCGGAGGAGGGATTGGTAGAAGCCTGCGTCGTCGTAGATTGGTTTGGCGTCGTCAGAACCATTGGATGTTGTTGCTGTTGTTATAGTAGTAGTGGATGTGCCGTTACGAGCGCGTTTAGCACCTCGCGCATCGGCCGTTTCAGACGCGACGTGGGCGTCTAGCACGGCGGTGATGGATTGTTGGGCGGATGTTGAGCTGAGGAGCTTCGTCTTTGAGTTCGCAAGGCTGGCGGTGTTTGAGCCGCGCACTTTGAGGGACCATTTGTTGAGGACTGCGCGGCGGTGGTCGACAGAGTCGGATTCGAGGTCTGTCATGCGCTTCCAGAGGGACGATGTAGATGTGTTTGGAGTTGCGGGGGATGCGCGCTTGCGCTTTTTGGACTCGTCTTGGGTTTGTGCATCGACTAGGGTGAGGCGGAGGTCCTCGAGGGTAGACCAGAGTGTGAGCGCGGCTGTTTCGGCAGATTTGAAAGCGTCGTTGTCGATGTCGTCGTCGGGCGATTGGGTTTGCACGACGGATAGCTGGTTGCTTGCGGTGAGGCCCTTTTGGAGCTTGATGCGGGCGTTTAGAAGGGCGTCGAACGCTGCGCGTTGTTGTTTGACGGCTCTTCCTTTGGTCGCGTCGGCTTTGGCTGCTTGGGAGATGCTGGCTGTGATGGTCTTTTGATCGGTGGCCATCAGTTGGCGGAGCTGTTCGCGGTCGTCGGATTTTGCGTCGTCAAACTGCACTCGGCGCTTGGCTGGCTTTGCAGTCTTCTCATCCTCATCTTCATCGTCCTCATCGGAAATCCCGTCTTCATTTTCGTCGGATAATTCGTCCTCGTCAGAACCTTCATCATCTTCACTGTCTTCTGATCCGTCCATATCCATGCTATCCTCCTCGTCTACCCGCCCATTCTTGCTGAGACCCTTTGATTTTCGCGGCCTTTCGTCTCCACTGTCTTCGGAAATATCCTCGTCCTCGTCCTCGTCCCCACTCTCAAGCTCATCGCTGACCTCGTCGTCCTCCTCATCGCTAGATCGTGCCTTGAACGGATCGTCATCACTATCAGCCTCAAGCGTATTTCTGCTAACCCGTGATCCGGCGTATTGTTTCCCTAAGGACACCGGATCCTCGTTTCGAAGTTTTCCTTTCCTGGTAGCAATTAGCACAACACCCCCGGAATTTCAAATACGCAAGGAGAACTAACCCAACAGCTTGATAATGGCCCCTGCCGGCATCTGCATCCTTCAAGTCCACCTCTTCATCGCTTGAATTTCCACCGCGATCGATATCCTCTGGATCAAAGTCTGATTGGAGTTAGCTCTACCCTTTTAAATTGAATATGATTGGGATTGTAGGTAAGTACCTCGTGGCGTAAGATCTTCCAAGTCAGCAATCTGCTCTGCTAGCGACTTCGGCGCCATTTTCTCTGTAAACTCGAACGCTGGGTTGTGACCTTTTTTTTTTTTTTTATCTGGAGAAATTACTTTTCTGCCGCGATAATATTTTCGAAGAATCAGAAAGCGGTGAGACTGAGCTACACTAATCGACAAGTCGGAGCTCTCGATGAAGGGTGTTCTTCCGGCGGTGAGAACTTATCTCCGGCAGTATTGCTCCCTCGGCCTCAGGCTCACATCGACTTCTTGTCCAACTACATCAACCATCAACTCCATGCACAAAGCGACATGACGATACAAAGGAGGCTTTTCTCGACATTCCGGTGTCTGCAGCATGACAATCCCCTGGTCTGTTATTTTTTATTATTAAAATCCAATACCACTTCCAGTACCATTCTAATGCGCCGCCACAGGGTCTCCCACGCTCCGGCACCCCACCCTCATTCCCCCGTCGCCGCGGCCTCCCCGAAAAGCGCAAGATTCGCGATGTGAAGAAGGTCATTGCTGTCTCCTCCGCCAAAGGAGGAGTCGGGAAATCTACCATTGCCGGTGCGTACGTGCAGCTTACGGTCCCATTCATCCAACCAAATGACAATGTCATAGATCCCGCGGAGTAGCTCCAAATGTTCTAACCTGGAAGAAACAGTGAACCTCGCCCTCTCCTTCGCACGTCGCGGCATCCGCACCGGAATCCTCGATACAGATATCTTCGGTCCCTCGATCCCAACACTCCTCAATCTCTCCGGTGAACCGCGTCTCGACGAAAGTATGAACCCTCCTTCCGGGGACCTCTACTCCCGTTCTAACACCAAACAAACAAACAGATAACTGCCTCATCCCTCTAACAAACTACGGCCTAAAATCCATGTCAATGGGCTACCTCCTCCCCCCACCCCCCTCCGCAGACGGATCATCGCCAGAAGAATCCCAATCCCAATCCCAATCCCAGCGCCAACCAATGGACACAACCCCCATCTCCTGGCGCGGCCTCATGGTAACAAAAGCCATGCACCAACTACTCCACTCCGTCTCCTGGGGACCCCTGGACGTTCTATTTCTCGATCTCCCCCCCGGAACCGGCGACGTCCAACTAACCATAAACCAAGAGATTCTCCTCGACGGCGCGGTGATCGTCACGACGCCGCAGGATATTGCGCTGCGTGATGCAGTGAGGGGGTTTGGGATGTTTCAGCGCATGGATGTCCCTGTTTTGGGGATGGTAAGGAATATGGCGTTCTTTGCGTGTCCGGAGTGTGGGACGAAGACGAGAATTTTTTCTCATGGGTTGCATGGGGATCAGCAGCATGGTCATGACCATCATGCTCATGAGGAGGGGGATTGGGGTGTGTTGGCGGAGTGTAAGCGGCTTGGGGTGGAGTTTTTAGGTGATATTCCGCTTGATGCGAGGGTTTGTGAGGATGCGGATCGGGGGATGCCGACTGTTGTTGCGGAGGAGGGGGTTGGAAGTGTTAGGCGGGATGCGTTTATGGATGTTGCGGAGAAGGTGGCTAAGAAGGTTGGGATTGAGTGGTAAATAGATAGTAGGTACATTCTCTCTTTCCCCCTCCCCCCTCACACTGTATTTCTATTATGCTCGTGGGATTGTATAGTAGTTGCATATACCCGGTTAAACAAAACAAATTTGATATATATAGGTGAACATCGATGGTAGATATAAATGACAACAAAATCTCAATCTAACAATCAGATATCCAACGGTCATATATAAGCCAAAAATGTAATAGGTATCGGTAAATCCAACAAGTTTTATACAGAGAAAAAAAAAAAGAGAAAAGGAAAGAAAGACAGCCTAGCCACTTAAGTGTTTTCCCAGTAGCCGGGGTTTGTATAAATCAAATCTAGTTTTCGTGGTTGACTCGATCGGTTAAAAGTAAATCATTGGTCAAGGGAAGACTATCAACGGATTGATAGACCGAATTTCCATCGATAGATGCCCTGAGAACGCCGTCTGCGTTGCGCACAGCCCGTGTACTCGCACCGTCGACGCCCTTAGCGGTGACGGCAAGAGAGCGCTCATCGCCAATGATACTAGTGTCGTCGGGAGGTTCAGAGGTAAATCCGCTGCGGATTGTAGCTGAACCGCCGTACGAAGGTGCACGGTAGGGCAGAGGTCTCGAGTCAGCAGTCGTTGGGCCGATAGTTCCCCGGGCGTGGAAGAGGGTTCGCGTGCTTGCATTTTCCGGCTCATCATTGAATTTTCCTTCGTAGTTAGGGAGGACGAGGAGAGGGGCGAATGGTTTATCTGAGGAGATTCTTGGCAGTTGTAGGGTTGATGAGTTGGAGGCTTTGTCGTCAGGACTCGTGGCTGGGAAAGAGGAAGCTTTGTCTTTGTTTTCCTGTTCCTCGATTGAGGCTCCGGCTCGGCCGGCTTCAACGCTAGTTCGGTGTGATCGCTGTGACCGAACTTCCATGTCATGCCCTCTCTTGATCGTTCGCTTATCGTGCTTGCTTGCGAACTTGCTCCACATTGACATGGGGTAGCTTGTTCGAAGACCCTTCGGCGGGAGAGCACCTGGAGCAAATCTCCTGGCGGCCAGAGAGCTAGGTGGTGGGATTTCGCCGTCAAATTCTTGGAATCCCTGCGTCAGCGCTTCAAGTCGTTGTTTATGTACGCGTGCCTTCACTTTCGCAAACTTGTGATCCCATTCCTCCTTCATCAGCATCCATCGCTCGAGGACAACCGGGTTGACTGTGCCGACGGATGATGAGGGTATTTGAAGCACAGAACATGCATCTGGAGGGTCAAGTGGGTATATATGGCCCCTCTTGTTTACACCCTGGCGAATCATGCGGTCTTTAAAGGCTGGGAGCGGATCGCCTGCCTTTCCCACAGAGGGAGTCGGTATATCGTGGGCATCTTTGCCTCTGCCCTCGTTGACGAAACGTTGAGGAATATCCGATTCACTAGAGGATATGGGGGATATTTCATCATCATTGATAATTTCAACCGTTGTGTCCTGTGCACGCGCTAATGCCCACGCCCCGAACTGGGCAATTGACCGGAACATGTATTTGGCAGGGGGCGTGAAGCTTAGGATTGGGGCCACGTGACAAAGGTCATCCCAAACCTGGAGCTGTACATATGTTCCAGGGTATCGATGAAGTGTCGTGCGTTGTGGATCGAACTCCTCAAGGAAGGTGTCGTTGGGTGGATAGGAAGTAGGGTTAGCAGCCTTATGAGCAAGATAGAACTGCTCATCACGTAGCAATTCGCCACCACCACTGATAATCTGAAGAGGCGGCAAGCCTCCGAGAGAAGGTTGGAAGATAGGAGAAACGAGCGGATGGAAGAGAAGGTCGTTGGTTGTGTACATATGAATCTGATCCTTGACCTTTATTGTTTTGCCGTTTAGCACTAAAGACAGCGGCGGGCGCAAATGTCCCATGGTTGGTTCGGAGGAGTTCACTTCAAAAGTATTCTCGTATCCTGACCCAGGCCCATTTACCTTTTCGCTCGCTGTTCCTGAGTTCTTTTTCAGAGCTTCCTTGATCTCGCGGATTTCATCCTCATTCGGTGGAGGCCATGCCATGGACGGCTTGTGCAAGAAACCATGCGGAGGGACATAGTCCCTAGAGTCATCTTTTGCTATACTGGGAAATGAATGCGTGAGATCAACCCAAGGAGAGATTAAGATTGCGCCAGCTGGTAATGGCAGCCCCTGATCGCGACAGATAACAAGCAGCCTAAAACATTAGCCGAGAAATGACGGCGAAGTCATGAACTCACGAGACAATCATTCCTCCCCCAGCGGAGTCACCTGCAAGAATAATATCCTCAGGAGCATGGTTTTGTAGAAGGTATAGATAAGAGGCCAATGAATCCTGCAGTGAGCAGGGAAACGGAAATTGCGGAGACAAGCGGTAATCGGCTTCAACACGTTAGCTAACTGACGATGTTTTTACCCTGCAAAAAGTTTACTCACTATAACCTGTTAGCATGACGCCCGTAGAATTTAGATAGTTGGAACATACCGTGCAAAAACTCTCCCCTTCAACTTCCTCGCATGCCGCTGCAGTTGATACCGATGCGTCTGCACACTCCCAAAATAATATGCGCCGCCATGGATGTACAGCATGATACGCTTCTGATTGGAATGATTTTTATCTAAATGCTTCCTTTCATTGTAGTCACTGTGCATCTCAATCCACTCCCCTTTCAGTTCTCCATTTTTATCGGCTGACGGGCCACGCCATTGCCACCACTTCTCGCCCCCAACACGCGCGATGCCTTCGGAACCCAGCTGCTTGGTGATTGCGGTCGCAGCCGACGACAAGCAGTCTTCCGGGACTGGCACACGCTCAATTCTCACCCAGTGCGGAGCGGGAACGCGCTGGCCGGTAAACTCCTGGATATATTCGATCGGACGCTTGGCACTGAAGCTGATGAATTCGCGGATGATCGAGATTCCTTCATCGTAGGATAGATGAATGTTGGGTTTGTCAAGGAGGGTTTTCCGGTTCAAGTACTGCTCTGTCAGTGAAAAGCGGGAGCATGCAGAGAGCGCGACGACTTACGTGAGAAAAGAGGGTCGACACGACGGTCGGAGTAAGAGCGACCCCAATTGAAAGACTGCTTAGTGCCATGATGCGTCTCGAACGGTCAAATCATTGCTGTACAAGAGCAAGTGGTTGGTCTGACGGTACGGAGCAGAGGGAGTGGTGGTAAGAATGCGAAAGAGAGCCGTCGGATTGCCAGGGGAAGACTGACGATCATGAGCGAATGCTGGAGCAGTGGAGATGCAGCTGGCTTGGGAGGGGAGCTAAGGTCGTCATTGAGAGGGACGATCGATAACCAAGATCTTCAATTCCATTACTTAGGCACGAATGGTGGATTGCGAATCTGGGCAAGCGACCGAAGGCGAAGGGGGGCAGCAAGCATGTGATGTCATCTGTCTGGCGAAGCCTCGCTCTCCATGCCGAGGGTCAGACAAGACATCACCTCACTTCACTGGACAGGATGTGATTATCTGATTCAGATACTGGGCCGTTCAATAGCACTGTGATTGTCATCATGACTGTCTGTTGTGTGTCAACTTTGCATCCTCAAGGTGAGTGAATACAACCTTTTTGTACAGAATACTTGGCTCAGACCCTGAATTGCCAAGCCTGTCCCGCTATGCGCCCGGGAGTGCCCGAATGTGTTCAATGCACCAATGCTCTTCATGCACAATCCAAGCTTCGAAGCACCAGCTGCCAAGTGAGAGGAAATGTTAGGGTGGCCGATGAAGCATGATAGAGCCGAGAGCGGCATTCCACATCAACGGGAACTCGGTGTTTGAGCTCCTCTGTTTATCCACTTTCCGCGGAAAATTCACATTTGGCCTCAAGGATGAACAAGGCCGTGGGAAATGGCGACAAGGTCGACGTTGATTGATTCGAAGTTGCTTGGTAGGTGGATGCATGGCATTCAAATGAAGAAAGTCTTCAAAGGCAGCCTTCAATGAGGGAGGGGGAACCTTAAGAGGCCTTGCTTGGAACCTCTCGAAGACTGCTCTATCAGTCTTGGTAACCAGGCTTTTCGACCTCGCCAAAAAAATCCATCTCTTTTTGATTCATTGGGCACACCAGAAAATGCATCTCCTGCAGCAGCCTCTAGCGAAAGCTCTTCGTGGTAGGTGCGCGGAGAGAAAGAACAACAATTCCATGATATATGCAACAGAATTTGCTCTGAACAAGGGTTTAAGAACTCTATGCACCCTCGCACAGCTGAAAGGATAATATGATGGAAGTATCGTTGTGGTCAATGTCAGCCCTATCTGCTCTGACGCCTTCATTGTTACACCAAAAGGGGGGCATGGTGATAACTCTTCCCACATTGGATTTAGACCTAGCACAAGTGTCGCTCATAAATTGGCACCTCCTCATCATCTGCACGGAAGTCATACACTAACTCTGTCTCGAAGCACTCGGACTCCACAGACCTTCAGATGGTAATATGCCCCGGTTATGGTGGGGTTTTTTGGGGTCTAGTTAGGAACGTGAAAGTCAACTTAAATATCTGAGGCAATTCACGCACTCCTCGCGTGAATTACTGACAGCTTAGCATAAGTTCAGTCATTGCTGACATGGGTCCAAAAAGGTCTGGGCGCATGCCGTATTGGCTACTCCTTGATGCAGCGGGACATACTTCCGTAGCGGTGCGGGCCAAGATCAGACGATGTATATGCAAGATTCGCCTGCGCCCTGCAGACATTGCGGCTTAGTGCCCGAATGCAACATCTAGCTATCCTGACGGGAACGAGAATAGCAAAAAATTCTATATATAAATAAAAAAGGTCCAAAAGTACATTCAGCGCCTTTTAATCTATTCGATACAGATATCCCAAGTCTATACCCGAACCATTCCTAGCTCCCATTCTAATATCATCCCTCTCTAGCAGTGCTACTGCAGCCAAGGAAACTACAGTATTCTCAGCGTGGCTCAGCCCAGAGCGCTGAGTGTGCCCTAATCCGGGCTTCATCCAAGCCCACGCCGAGGATGGGGCGAAAACAACATCTATATAAGAGTTCTACAGCTAAAGCTACCGAACACATCTGCTTTGATCAATATCTATCTTTACCAATTTTGCAACTCTCCGTTTTGAAAACAATTGCCCATACTTCCAGACTCCACCTTTGCCTAACAAAATGTTTCTCAACCTCACCACTATCCTCCTTTTCACCCTCACCGTCAGCGCCGCCCCAGTCAAGCAACAAAAGGGTGTAGAATGGGACTACCCCGGCGTTAACATCATCCCGGGACTCCCTGGAAGTCCTATCGTTGTTGGCGGAGACTGTATGTTTGCGCCTCAATGCTTCAAATCAAATCCTCCAGTGCAAAGATACGCTAACCAAAGAAAAAAGGCCGGGACCTGGAATCCCTATGTCATGAACTATGCCATGTATACCAACAAAACTCCGCAAACTTGAGCCAGTGCTACGATGACTGTGCCAAGGTGGGTCAGCCAGCCGATGATTGCGAAAGGCAAGCTGGGACTGGGTTTAACCATCCTGGCCCTAGTACTGGGGGCTCTGGACCTAGTACTTCTGCCGGTTCTGGATGAGGGTCTTTGTATTGCATTTGGATAATGGAATTGCGAGTTATATCCGCTCACTACCTCGGCGGCAACTGGATCTATAATATATAACACGTACTATACACTACGTAGTGTGCAGTACGCTGGGTTATGAAAATGATGTTCTTGAGCGGGAGAGAAGTTATATATACCTGCCTAGTTATATCTCGTATACCCAGACGTTGAAGAGACAATTTTGTAGAACCGTTGAATAGGAAACAATATAGAAGATAAAGGAACGAAGTAAAAAGATACCGTAGACTTTTATTGACTAAAGTTGATAATAATGCTGTTAGTTGCTTAATCCCACTAGTGTATCTGGAAACAAGATAACAGCCAGAATATGAATGAACATGAAGCTCTCCAAGGAAGGTTGACCCACTTTGGCCGAGTGGAAAATTTGATAGGTGTTATATTATTCTGGCTGTCAACAAGATCTCCAGAGAGTAAGTAGTCCCTGAAATTGTTGGGACCCGTAGGTGGTCGGTTAGTTGGCTCTGGCAGTGGTTAACATGACTGGTTCAATCTACCCACCAGAAATTCCATACTGCTTCCTGCTTCCACAGCCACGCTCCAAGGGAAGCTTCTACCACAATGGATATCCAGATGGAACCAACCAAGGCTACATCTGATAATGTCAAGGATAAAGAACAAAAAGCTTTTGCTGAAGTGAACGAAATTCTCCTGAGCGACATAAGCTCGAAAGTCAAGACATATCCATCCATGGATATGACTGAAATCTTGCAGTAGGTGCTCAAATCCTATCCTATGCTACGGTAGGTGTTCCGTGATGCTGCCTTACAGTCCGCGGACTCCGTACCAGACTGTTTAAATACTCCGAGTCCGCCAGCGGATCCAAAGGATGGATACCGGATCCCACCAAATGCGAAAGTAATACGCCCTTTGGGAGCGGCCGTGATACAGGCTGCCCAGATGCAGGCAGCTCACGACGGGGTATTTTCTGATCTATCTTCCGTTCTTGAACAGCTCAATGAGCGAGTGCGCAATAGTGAGATTATCTGGCAGATGAATTCCACCGCGGTGCTTGGTCTTGACTCGCAACTGGTCATGAAAGTCGGCCATGACATCGACATCAGTCACATTTCCACTGTTGACTACATTAAAAAACAAGCGGCGCAGCTTCCAATACCGGAAATCCACGGTATTCTCCAGCAGGCGGACGGTAACCGCATTTTTGTGTTCATGTCCAGGGCCGCTGGCGAGCCCTTGGACTCGAAATGGAAGTCCCTGGATGAGAAGCAGAAATCCTCAATAAAGGAGCAGTTGAATGCTATTGTCAAGGACTTTAGGTCTATACCCGCTCCACCATCCGATGATACGCACGCAGTGTTTGGGGGCGGTAATCCCCGGGGGTGCAAGGATGCGCGTAGAGAGCTTCATATCGCGGAAAGGCCCATCAGAAATGAAACCGAATTCAATCAATTTATTTCCTCGCACCCACGGCGTAGTGATACTGGCGACATTTTCATGATACGGTCCTATCTCACAGCTAATCACGAGGTGGTGATGACCCACGGTGATCTCCATCCACGAAACATCATGGTTGCTATTACCCCGGGCGAGCCAGGTACTTCACAAGCCTCTAAGGTGGTGATAACGGCTGATATCGATTGGGAAATGTGTGACTGGTACCCAGAGTACTGGGAATATGTGAAAGCTGTGCATACTATCGCACCCGGAAAAGGGTTCGACGACTGGTATGCGTACCTGCCTCAAAGCGTGGGTGTATGGCCGAGAGAACATGCTGTTGATATAATGCTAAGGCGCTGGCATGGTTGAATGCGCTGATTGTACTCTTTGCTCTTAAACCATTCCAAGTCTCCTAAATACACTGAAAGCAGTTGCATACATAAGAAGTCCCGTGTCCAACTTCGCATCTGGTTCTGCCCTAGGTACCTAAACTAGCCTACTGCCAGTGCTGTCTCTTTGACTCTAAGAGCCCCGTGGCGCGAGGGTCAGTCTGCAGGATGCCGTGTTGCGCCAACTTGGCTAAGTTTTCCATCACCCATGCTTGAAAGCTCCAAGTCGTACTCTTGTTATCAACCGGATGGGTTTGGATCAGCGCAACGGCTGTATTGTGTTTGTCCGCGAAAATGGTTCCGCAGGGAACAACCTCTCTTAGTCTGATGGACCTCATGGGCTCCTTATAGACGGGATCGTCCACATAATAGCCTCGGCCACCCTTTTCATCAGCAACCTGTAGAATAACGGACTGCTCTTTGGCAAATTTCAACCACAATGCCCAGTGACATGGGTCCCGCGGGCTCCCATGATCTTCATGCCAGCGGTTAGATAGATCCTCCGTGGCCTATCATTGATATCTGAGAAGGATTGTATGTACAGGATCATCGCGGTCTGGAAATAGACCTGGCCTTTCGGCACCTAAACCACATTGATTGGGCCCTAGTTATCCAGGCGATGATGGCACCCGACCATATGTACATATGCCAAGGTTTAGCCCAAGTTTTGTTAAGCGCCAAAGGCTGCCAGGTTGGAACTTGGAGCCAGGAGAACCACCCCTCCATAGCCTGAACAGACGGAGAAGTCTTTCTTCAAAAAAAAAAAAAAAATTTCCAGGCCCTCGCCCACGGAAAGTGAAATATCAACCAACCCAAACAAATACAATCTCCTAAGAAAATGGAATTCCCCCCACCGCATATCCACGCCCCACAGGCTACTCACACCCACACAGCAATCCTCCTCCACGGCCGAGGAAGCGACGGGCCCGAATTCGCTGAGGAGCTTTTCTCGTCCAAGACTTCTAGGAATAAGAACCTACCTACTTGTCTTCCACATTGGCGCTGGGTATTCCCGACCTCAAAGGACCGATGGACAACCTTGTTCGAAGAAGAAATGTGTTCCTGGTTCGATGCATATTCCCTAAACGATATCCATGAACGGCAGGAATTGCAAATAGAAGGGCTGAGGGAGTCTGTTGCGCATGTCCTTGATATCATTGAAGACGAGATTCGGTTGCTTAATGGGAATGCAAGACATGTGTATTTGGGGGGCATCAGCCAGGGGATGGCTACTGCTTTGTGGACTGTATTCTGTGCGACTGGACGACAGCAACAACAACAACAACAACAACAACAACAACAACTTGGCGGTATTTTGGGCTTCTGTGGCTGGCTTCCTTTCGCCAACCAGGTGGAGGATTTGATCCAGCGCTCTAAGGGGACTGACGCCTGCTCCAGTGTACCCGGCAGCTCTCAGGCTCAGATACAGCGTTCCGTATCTGATTTCTTCATTGAGACAATTAGAAACACGCATATAACGCAAAGAAAGGAAGATGCGGATAGTATCTCGCCCATGTTGACGACGCCAGTTCTGTTGGGTCATGGGACCGACGATCCCTGGGTGTCTGTGGAGCTGGGCCGGCAAGCATTTCGGATTCTGAGAGAGGTTATGCCCAGCGTTCAGTGGAAGGAGTACTCCGGGGCAGAGGGAGATGGCCACTGGATCAAGGAGCCTGAGGGCTTTGACTGCATCCTTGACTTCCTGGAAGGAAGACCTATCGAAGCCTAGGGCAGGGGACTTTGCTGAAAACCCCGAGGTATCTACTATGTGCAGGCACTACAGCTGGAATGAAGATGAAATAGAAATGATTCTATTTCGATATTCTCGAGACAAAAGAAAAGATTAACCCGCAAAAAGCTTCCAACCAGACTCATATCCAAAAAAAAAACAAAAACAAAACCAAAAAAAAAAAAAAAAAAAAAAACCCATTCCACGAGAAGTCTCTCACGATAAGCTAACTACCTAATTCCGAGGGTACTCTCGTTGCAACCAGAGTTCATACTCAGTCCCAACACAGTCCTGGTCAGACGTGCACACCGGTGGATCATAATTAGCATAGGTGTAAAACGCATCCTTCTTCGCCGCTAGATCCTCAGGCGAAACATTAGCCGGCAAGGTCTTGCTCTCGTACCCAATATACCCAATCACAACACCAGGAAAGTCCGACTCAATCGCAGCCTCATTAGCGAAAAGCGCCGCAGCGGTATGATCACTATGATCACCAGAGCCAAACTCATCAATATAGTTGTGAGAATTCAAGTAATCAGGCTCATAATCATCAATGATCGCAGCAAGAGTCTCGATAAGCTCATCCCTCGTATAAGCCGTGCCCGACTCATCCACAGTCCCAATATCGGGAATAGCCTCTTTCCAGAGCTTTTCCAGACTTTCATTCCCCGTGCTCGCAAAGCCACCCCCGTCGTTGCTCCCGTCCGGTATGTGTAGGAATGCAAGGGAGATATCGTCCCGTTCTCTCAGCGTGAAGAGCGGGATGTCCTTGCCGGGAATGCCAATGTCAGACTCATCCCACTCGTTGCTGACTCCCGCCATTTCGGCATACGCGGCCATGGCGCCGCTTTGGCGACTTGTCCAGTAGTCCGGGCCTAGGCCGGAGTCTCCTGCTGTTAGGAAGACGGTTCGGATGCCACGGTCGGCAGAGATGTCTTGGATGATTTCTGGGTTTAGGAAGAGGAGGTCGTCATCTTGGTGGGCGACTATGTTGAGGGTGCGCTCGTAGTCTTCATCTTGCGCGGCGACGAAGGGACTGGATAAGAAAAGGAGGCCTATAATTGCCACAAGGGGTCGGGAATGCATGGTTGGTAAGAGTGGATGATATAGTGGTCAATAGCAGTAAGCGAAGAGGAGGAAAGAAAGGAATAGGAGTAATGGTATATCGATTGCTTCAAGTTTGGCTTGAGTGACTTGAGGAACGCCACGATGTTGCTGTCTTATATCTTTCTTGATGTCTTCTGAAAGCAGACTCATATCAAACTTGGGTATATTCTTGGTAGCCAGTGCATTCTTTCGCAAGCCACCACATGTTAAAAGACTGATGTCTTCAGGAACTATGAGCTTTAAATGAACAGAATATCCCTTGCAGCTACTGCTACCGGATAAAACGTGAAGCTTATTTTAGAGGCACATTTCAGTGTTGTCGGCCTACTACTAGGACTTCTGTATCTAGCCAGGCTAAACAACTGCGCATGACTTGGAGAGCAAGGGTCTTGAAAGACTTGCGCAAATGAATGGAATTGCATTGAGGCCGTCACCATGTTTTCTCTGATACATCTCTTATAAGTCATAGTAGTTGTCGAAGGCTCGAAGCGGATTTCCAAATTCCGAATGGATTTGTTTCTAAAAATCCCAGAGTTATCAATGGCATGTGGAAGAAGAATGCGGGAGGCTGGGGTAAAGACAAATAGTACCCTTCGTAGGGAGTAGGAGAGAATGCGAGAGGCTGGGGTATGTGATAAATAGCAAGGGGTGGTTCGGGTTCGTTATAGCGATCGCTTGCACTTCATGAGTAATCCAAGTATAGTAACCACACCAAATTGCAATAATGCAGCAGCGGGATATCATCTAGAAGATCTCTTGGTTGCGGTGCTTAGGGTTGAATCTCTCAAGATGTTAGGGATTCCACATTTCTGGGCATTGCTGGTAGCAGGTTCAGCAACCTGTTGTCCCGGCTGAGTTCGGCCTGATCAGCAGTGCATAATGGGCAAGGTAGGCAGAATCAGTGGTGAATCTGTGTCATCTCTCTGCCATGAAGTGATGGGAAGCCTGTAGTTTGGATGCACGTGCTCAGTTCGGCCATATCATGACTCAACCCTACGGTTGATATGAAGCGATAGTAGTGAAAAAGGCGTGATAAAGTCGACAGACGTATTCCAAAAAGGCACCAGTTATACTGTACAATAGAGGGACGCAGCAGAATACCCATTTGTCTTTCACAATGTCTCGAAGAGTCTCAAGGCGTAGTGGATCTCTCAAGTAATGAATAAACCAGGGATTGACTACGAAGAATACTGTGATTACACCCTCAATTCATCCAGCTTCTTTACAAAGCCTAGGGCCTCAACATAAAAGAGAGCTTTTCCCCTCTTTTTATGCTGCCTTCTTCAGTTTCTCTTCAGTTTCCTTCTCTCCCCTCAAGGATCCAGACGAAGCAACCTAAGGCATCGAAATTTCTAGTCACGAGAGCTCCATAGCCCTAACATGATCGATGCTATGCGTGGAACAAAATCAATGTTCGGCGGAGTAAATCATGCCAGCGATTCCGACATTTTCCCTACTCGCAGGAATCTCACTATTTTCTGATATCTTGCACGTATTTTCGTCTCTCAATCTGACAACAATACCCTCTCACATTCGGGTCTAGACCGACGACAACACGACGAGCAAATCGGACAAGTTGCCCATGGCAAAGAATCGGCCAATCTCTGTTGACCAGAGCGTTATAAATCCGAGAACCACATTAAAGCCAACAAGCGCACATTGTTATGACATACGCTGACCAACGAAAAGCGTACTACTGCTTGGGAGGATGTGACCACGATTACAACAGTTGATGGTATCAAACGAGGGCAAGCCTCGACTGGGTTGTCGACGGTGGCGATAATCTGGGCTTCACATCTGACAGCCAACATCTGGGATAATGTCGCACTGACCAGGGGTTGCCGGTGTCTTATCATAGTCGACAAGAGTGGGAATGGACTCGAACTTTTGGGAAACTCTTTGCATGTTTCGGCTCGAAGACACGGTCAAGAGTACAGAAACGACTGCCAGAGAACTGATCGAAGGGGCTTGCAGAAATGACGAAATCCAACAAAGCTCCCACCATGCAGTTCATCCACGAGTCTGTGCGTGATTTTCACCTGTACGAAGGTTTTACCACTTGCAATCTCGCTACTGGCAGTGTTGCCCCAGGATCAACTCATTAAGAACAACTGATTAAAAGTTACTCGGCAAATGATAAGTGTTCCCCCCGGAGATTCTTGGACATTGGGCATGCTTGGTCAAAAATTAACCTTGTTGTTTCGCGTCCTTTCAACGCAGATGAGGACAGTTTGACTGATACTACCAATGACGCTGATACTACCATTAAGGCCGATACTGCCCAGGACACCAAAGCACCATGGTCGGCGGATATCATTTCCAACAAGGTCGGAACTACTGAGAATGTTTCAGGCTGGTAGATAAAATGTGGCACAGGAATATCATTCCGTAACTCTGGTTAGGGTTTTGGAACGATAATGACTTCAGGGCTTTTCTCTGAAAACACCAAAAAAAAAAAAACTGTGTCTAGTCCCAGGTCCAACATATTCAGGCCTAATCTTAATTATTGCGATATTGGGTGCTACCTACCTTGGTGGTTGCCGTTCTTTCATCTACTGGATGTAGATTCCATTTAGAACCTCATACCTCTTCCTCCCTTTGGCTTTTCTATTCCCTTCTGTTTACTTTTTCCAATCATGGACCCCATCATGGCACAGTCGGAGATACTCAGTCTTAAACGGAGGTGTGGGAAATGGGCGAGAACGAACCAGTTTTGAGGGAGCCGCGAATTGTGAGTCTATCTTGGCCTATCTCTTTGCATACGGTACAAGGGACTAATCAACTTTCTAGTATATCCTACCGACTCCCGCGAACGCTATAAAAGCCAAGATCAGAGTGACGGACCTGTTTCCAGAGGAGTACAGGGCTCAATTTGAGAATTTTGATGGATCACTGGCCGGAGAACTTTGGTATGGATCGTTATCGTTCTCTGCTGCAAGTTGAAATCCGACGTCTTGCGCTTAAAAGGGCTTTGGCTTCTCTTCGGCCTGGGGGGAGAGAACGACGCTGCTGATTTCCCAGAATGAACAACATCATTAGGCAATTACTAGTGGCTTTGAAAAAACCATCCTTCTGCTGATATTGATCATTTGTTAGTGCCCCAAATGAAAAAAATTTCCATTAATAAAATGGACGATACTGTTGGAGGAAGGAATGAGGGGCTGCAAGGATCCTTTGAGCTTCGCTTACGGAGGCCTATCGGGACAAAATCGCAATAACAAATTTTACGCGTCAGCAAAGCGTATACCGCTTAATACACCGCCTACTTTGTACTAAGGCTAAAGATATAAAATAAGTCAGCTGACCTTTTGT